>JANHGN010018054.1:71604-108504 GCA_024605025.1 Megaceryle maxima
AAGCCATCAGCGTGAGCCCATGATACTGACTCGACTGAGAATCTCCCAGTCCAGAAAGATCGGCCTCTACCCCCTGAGCAGATGTGCCAGCTCTGCCCACCAGCAGCTGCAAGCTGCAGCAAACCAAGGCAGAGCCCAACCGCTCGCTAGTATACGCGGTGTGCACAGGCAGCAGGTGCCAAGCGATCCAAAAAGCCCAACAGTGCTAGAAACAGCTCAAGCGACAGCGAGCATGGCTTATGGAAAGTGAAAAAGCAGCCAGTGGGGTTAATTATACTTACTACCGGATCCAGTCATCTCCCCTCCTTTCCCTCTCCAAACTGAGGCTTACTTGACAGTATTGGTTCAAGAACCCAGGAGTGAACTATGCCAAACAGAAGTTTAAGTCATGAATCTTCTCCATAACTGCCATCATAACCATGGGAAAACATTTTATAGCTGCAATAATCCTCTTTAGAGGAGATGACCAAAGTTAACAGCCGTAATTGAACAGTAACCCATCGCAGCTTTGTTTCTCTCCTTAATTTAGTCACTTTTTTTAACTGCTACTTATTGCTGAAGCACAATGATTTCTGCTTGGTAAATCATTTTAGCGTGTTCTCCATATATTAAAAGGCCTGAAAGAGAGGTTAGGAAAAGCAATAAAGTTAAAAGTACAGAAAGCTCCAGACACAGAGAAACCTTTTATCAGTGAATAGCATTGTAGTGAGAGACATCCCAACGTGACAAGCTTATTTGCATGTTTACTGATGCACTGTGGATATTTGTTCAAAGCCTTTAACATCAGCTGTTAGTTATGCAGCACTGATTCATTTAAGTTCTGATGATTTCTTAAAGTTTTAATTAGTTCCAAGAAAACATTTGTTTGGTTGGTTTGCGTTCGGTTTTGTGAAGCCCCAAGTTACCTTGACATAACCTTCCCTCCTTTCACGTTGTCTTCCCTTCTTCCTGTGATTCAAAACCTCATGGAAACAGCTTTGCACATTAGACTTGGGCAAAGAACAGTGACACTCAAACAGAAAGCCTCAGCCCTTCCCTGGCTGTCAAACAGCACCTTGCATTTTTTAGGACCTCAAGTACTCTGCAAAACCAGCACATTTACCCATATTGTACAGATGAACCCAAGCTGCAGAGAAACAAAGTCATTCCTTATGGACCAGTAGCTGTGGTAACACGAACAAAAAAGTATTAAAAATTGTCAGCCGAGTTTTTCTGAGCATCAGGACAGCCTGGCTGTGGCAGCCTGGCAGCCATCGAGAGCAGCCGGTGGGCCTGCAAGGCTCCTCCTCCAACCCACACCCTGCATTTCCATCGAGGGATCCTGGGCAGGCAGTGCAGCATGGCTCACGTCCATCCACACACGTTGGTACCAACGCCTCCAGTACAGCTGGTTTGCTGCCTGCCACCATCTCCCTGCACCTCCCGCTCAGAATATGCCACTCTGCATTCAGTCTGTGGGATGACCAAGAAAATCCCAGTCCACTGGAAGAGGACAGTTTTCTCTGAAGTTATGAATTATGGATGTAGCTCCCTGGTTCTGGGCCATCTTACTGCCTTCATTCCACCGAAGTTCTACGGATGATGAAGGCTGGCTTTGGCATGTGCCACTTGCTGAGAAGATGCACTTTCTGCAACCTTCAGCGTGTTAGTTCTTTCTTATTCCCCCACTTCACAAAAAGTTACTAGAGTGGCAATTCAAAAAATGGCTTTTCAGAAAATTGCACCTACCAGATGAATTAGAGGAAACCCCTCAAATGTTTAAAAGCCAGATAGCTGCCCTTCGTACATATGCTTTTATTATCTTCTATAAGGTCTCTGACTTTTGAGTAACATCTACGTGCAGCTTGTGTCAGCCACAGTAGCAATTACTTACAGAATCTGCACACTAGCTGCATCAGTGAATGTATCAGTGACCTCAGTACACAGGATCAAGACAGAACCCCTCCTTCACTCTCTTTTCCCACCTTAATGCAAAGTTTCTTCAGTTTTTCTTTATCTGTGCTGACATCTTATTGCCTATTACTATAAGATAGTGAATACCAAGACAATTCCAGTTTTATTTAGATGACCTACCTTCATTTCCAACCAAACAGGGATCAGACCAGGAATTTCTCATCCCATTTACTGCGATTAACATCTAATATACCAATTATTTACCAATTGTAACAGACCACAACAGTGACATCCTTCTTCCATACAGGGATTTCAAGTATGCCATTTAAACAGCCTAAGTTTTTTTTTCCCCAATAAGTGGCAAAACTTAATTCAAATTGAAATGTGTACAAGAACCACAGTGTGAACATAAGGTTTAGTCTATTATATAATAGTATAATAGACTAAATACAATAATACAATAGTTCAGTCTTTGTCATATTATGATTTCAGAACCCAACTGGATAAAACCATTCGCTGGCACACTTACCTGACTGGTAGAGTGCTGCTATTTCTCAAATAAGAGAGCAAACTTCACTGTGCTCGAGTTAAACTATAACCTTCTTAACAATGCCCTGGATGCTGCTCGATTCTTTACAGTCAACTTTGGTTGAGATATTTTAAACAAGCACTGACTGCTGACAGATAAACCCCCGAAGACAGTTAAAGGAACTCAGTAGGGATGCAAAAAGCTTAGCTGGGAAATTCAAGTTACCAGTGAGGCACCCGAGGAGAGTATATGGGGAGATTACAGTATCCTTAATTATCTGCCTTCCTCTACCATTGCTCTGTACTTGAGTTCCCACCCACCCCCAAAAAAGGTGAAAAAGCTACATGTGCAACTGAGCCTCACCTGCCTGTGCACATGAAGCAAAACCAATCATTTGGGACCCTGCTCTGCCTATGCACTTTGTCACCTTGCTTTGCTCAAAGCATTACGATGGCAATTACTAAATGACATCTCAGCACTCACAAACCACTCACAAAAGTACTGCCTGCTACAGCATAACGACACGTGATAATGACCATTCACATACACCAGCTAGAAGCAGGCAGATGGTCAATTGCTGAAGTCTGGGTGATGACTTGCTTGCTAAGCCTCTGTACCATAGTCGCTCAGGATTTGGGGAATAAATGTTAGGAGCCCCCAGTGAAAAAAAATCCTAGGAGGCCTCTTCTCTCAATTTGGACATTTTTGTTTATCAAGCCTCAGTAATAACTGTGATGCTTAAAGGACAATGTACCATATCTTTTCCTAATGCTTCTACACATGCTCTTTGACATCACATGCTGCATCCCACTGCCGTACCACAGCCACCTTCTGATGCCGATTCACTTCTGTGGTACTTCCCATGTCACTTGGACACAGCACGCTGAGGTTTGCAGAGGCTCAAGGCAGAGAACCAAACTGTTTTACAGGACACTTTCCCTCTCCATATACTGATGCAGATTGTATCCATACACCACAGTAGTCCAGAGCACTCAAAAGGTCAAGATAATCCCCAATTCCCCCGCAGAGCTGATGCTGCAGCGCCAGCCATCCCGTACTGTGGGTCTCGCTCTGTGGAGCAAGAACCGTTTTCTTTCCACCTCACTGCAAGTCACGGCCAGGAGCCCCAAGCGACACAGCACTGCAGGGCTAACATTGCTGATGTATCCACCTAGAATGAAAGCTCAGTAACAGCCACGTCAAAAAATTCTGTCTACTACAGAGGCGAGAAGAATTTCTGTGAAACCACAGCACCATCATCTGGTAAAATGTCTGCACTGCTTTTTGCCCTTATCACCCCATTATTTTGAGCTTAAACGTTTCAACACCCATCGCAGCATCTCCCATGGTTTACATTAGAACATATGTCATATAATTATGTTTACAATTTAAAATGTAATTTGCTCAGTATTCTTAACAACATTTTACCACCATTTTCCCCATCTTTCTAGTGCCGGTTCCATTAAGTCTTCATTTTCCCTAAGTCTCCACAGGAGAGGATTTTCAAAAGCAATAGATCTTCAAGAGAGTTCTAGAAAAATCCCTCATCCAGAAAAATACAAATAAATCCCTAACCAGTTTTGCTAGTACAGTGAGAAAGATAAGCATAAATCCAACTGTGGCTCAAATGCAGAATTTTTACAACCTGAAAAGTCTACTGGAAAGGAAACCAGTGGTTGCTTTACTGCACATCACCTGTACCAGCATTTGAAAATATTTCCTAACTGTTAAATTAGCAGGACTTTGCTGCTCAGTGAAGGTCTAATTCTGCCTCCCTTGCAACAAAGTAGGATGTGATGAGTCTATCTACTACTTCACTCTGATGCGCCCTGTAAACCTGCTATGGGAGAAAAGCAGAGCAGAGCTCCTGTCAAAGAGGAGAGAGGAGAGAGCAGACATTGTTAGCTGGAAGCAGGGAAATCGGATAAAACCCCTCAATTCCTGTTGCCCTGAGCACCCTGAAGGACCAGTAACAGCTATTTACCTACAACTCCTACTGCTTGATCTGCCACTCCAGGTCCTCAGCCCTCCCTTCCCTTTCTCCCATTCAAACACACACTATTCCCATGCCTATTATGGGACAGAAGCAGATCGGGGGGGTCACCATCCTGCACTAACAGAACTCAAGAGCTATTACAACCCACCCTCCTGTCCTGACATGCCAGATGAACTCAGCAGTCCAGGTCACCACTAGCTTAGTGGCCTCCTTACAACGCTGGCCCCTGCGTACACTGATCCTGCAGTACCCTTACAACTCACACAGAGCTCTAGGGCCCTAAACAGGCACCCGTGAAACGGGACCACCAACAGCACTAAGGCCCCTCCCACTCCACATAACACAACCCCTTGAAACTGCACAAACCAAGTGAAACACAGGGATCTTGAAGTCATCCAAAGTATTTAGACACAAGTATCATTTCAGTTAACCTTAGCAGCTACTAAAGTAGTATTCCTTTTAACAAGACAAAACACAATTTGAGGAGTGGACATTAGGATTCAGACTTTAGAAAGTCCTTGCAAACGCACAAAAAAAGTAAAATCAAACTATTCACATTTTCGAGAGTTTGGCAATAGCTTTCACTGCAAACTGTGAGTCCCCCTGGATGCCTCCACTCTCTACATAAAGCACACAAACTGAACTGTGTCTTCTGTACTCATGTTTTCTGATGCCCACCACCACCACTCCCCCTGAAAAGTTACCTTGGCTAATACCTGAGCTTTGCACGATACCGTTCGACAGAGGGGGATACATAAAGCCAGCACTGTGCAGAGCTGGAGACAACATTAGAAGTCGTCATTTTTATACATGAAATGGGTCAGCAGCAGTCTGGCCTTTCAGTTGTTCAGCAGGACATAAGCAACTGGAAGCCACTTGCAACACAACAAACCCAAACCATGCAGCAGGCTTTTGGTATCTGTCTGGGAAATGTTTGAAATACCAGATTGTCCTAGTTCTCATTTGCTTCTAAAAGCCTGATGAGAACTTCGAGCTGTTTAAACTTCCTTTGCTTTCCTCACTTGACACACAACCAGAAGCCCTGGAAGGCAGGGGAGGCAGCACCACACAGCGTACCTCCCAGCAGTAAATCACTGGAGAACTGATGCCCGGGCATCAGAGCCTGATGAGCCTTAATGGCAGAGCACTTGGACTGATAAGCAGGGACTGCACAGCTTGGAGCAGCTAACAAAGTTGCGGTGGGGCATTTACCGAGTGATTTTTAAAGTAGGTGTCACTGATTTCCTTGCTGGGAAGTGTAGCACTCAAATGACAAGTTCAGAAGGGGCTCAGCTACCTGTTCCCTGGGGAGCAGGGAGGTGCCAAGGGCAGGAAACTTGTCAGCCACCACAAGCACTGGGATCTCTGCTGTCCATCCAGATGTTGCCTTCAGCTGGACTTAAGGACCATTTGAATGAAGCAAAGCAAGGACTTGAGAATGTCCACCATCCATCCTGACCAAGTGTTCTCACCATCATGCTTTTCAACTGTTAGAGAGGTGCACTGCTCTCATGTTCAGAAGATTCATACCAGGAACCCTCCTCACAAGTTTTAACAAAGCAAATAAGCTCCAAGAAAACGTTTTTTTTCTCATTTTGAGAAGCCAGTGTTTTCTAATGTGAAAAAAAGGCACTGAACAGTTCACAAGCAGCTCCAGTTATTACCCTAAACCATTATCCTGTTCCTCTGGGCACCTTGGGGGAAGGCAATTACATTGTCTTTTGCAAACACGTTCAAACAAACAGGCTCTACCCTTTCCTTTACTTGGCCACTCTGCAGTCTCCTTAGAGGGCAGCAGCTCAGCTCTTCCGTGGCAAAGGATGAGGAGAACCGGCTGTATTCACTAACTGTGGGAGGTAACACACGCTCCCCTGCCTTGGCAGACTGGGCTGCCCTCGGCAGCTCAAGACAGTTTGCGGTTCCCCAGCCAGAGTAAGTCTTTGCAGCCATTTACAATCTCACTCCCTTTTCCCCAAAGGAAATGAGCTGCAGGACTGTTTTTTCCCCCCACAACCTCCACATGGTTCAGTCTCTTCTGAACCCTTGCACAAGTTGGGCCACAAAGGCCAATCTGTGCAGCAGCTTTTCAGAGTAGCTTTCCATTATTTATTTCTGGTCTCACCTGAAATTCTGTCAAACTGGTCTCAACTGAATTATGTCAAAGAGTCACAAATGGGGCTGGTGGAAACAAACAATAGCCACACGGAAATCACACCCAAACCAGACCCGGATCACGGGCTAAGGTTACAAAAGACAAGCTGCTGCAGACCATTAGCTTAAAAACTAGAAGTCGCAAAATGACAAAGTCAGTTAAGCCCCCCGAGAGTACACCCACTGATGGAGAAGGCCATAAAAACCACAGGGCCAAAATTTAACAGCTGCACGCAGGGGTATTTCAAGAGATGAACGCTCTATAGTATCTCCAGGATTTATTCCTGCTTGTCAGTAACCAAAGCACATTTAGTAATGGAACAGTCAGCAATGCAGTTAGGGACATGCACACAAGATGACTGTGCTGGCACTGCACAGCTCATTGTTTTAGGTCACAATTGACAAGACTCCCACTGATGCAGATTAAATTCAGCTGCAAGACCCAAATGGACAAGACCAACAAAGTGCTGGGGAAAAGAAACAGAAGAATGTGAAATTCAGCAGTCATATGTTATTCATGAAAGGATACTTAGCGAACATTTCAACATGAGTCTTTGGTTATTAAAGGAAAAACAGAACCTACCTCAAATGGAAATAAGAATTCATGAAAAATAAAGGAAGTTGTGCAGCAGAGCTACTTATCTTCACTAACAGCTACTAAGAGATTGGCTATACCAAGCACTTGTATGAAGTAATAGCCACAAGTCACGATACTTTGACAATAAATGAAGGATCACTGAAAAATTTTGAGAGTTGCAGTGCTTCTCCTAGACAGATTTTGGAGTCTGCAGGCATTTATCTCAACTCACGAAGGAAAGTACAACTGTCTTTCGCTATATCGAAAACCGAGAGGCTGCCAGCAACCCTTACGCGTTCTACAGAAAACATTCTGCACGACTTCCATCTGGTATTCATCAATCTAACTGGATGTAAGGATGGCATATGTTAGCATTCTTCCACAGCCTAGAGAAAGTAATAGTCTTGCCCTCCTTGATGCAAACAGAACCGCCCCCTGCCCCAAACAAGTATTTTTGTTTAGTAGTTTTTAACATGCTACAAACGCTGCTATCCCAGAGAAGACCTTCTGGGCATTCCCACTGGAAGCACCTAACTGGATGTTCTGTCCAGTTTTTCCAAAGCAGAAGTCTGTCTATAAGGAAATCAAAGAATTGGGCTACACAGAGAAAGCATCGGATGGTTTGCAGCACCGAAAGACACTGTGGGGGCTGTCACTGGGCCCACAGATTGGAGGTCACCTTCTACTTGAACAAAAACCAAAAGTCAAACACAGTTGGTTTTCCACCATTAGTAATGTTAAATTTGCTGCGAGTCTCAAAAGCACACGGACAAGTTCAATTTTTCCAAGATTAGGGCAGTAAAATCCTAAGCAGACTTATTTCTCTTTGTTAACCAGTATTTTCTATTACTCATAGTGTAGACCTTGCAGCCAGCTTTGTTACAGGAGGAAAAAAAAGCTGTGTCTATGTCAAGTTAGCTGCAGAGTTGAGTATTTGCTAGAACGCGGGCTGAAGGTTTAAAGCATTAGCATGGTGAGATAGCTGAACTCTAGAAAAATAAAACCCACAAAAACCCCAAAACCCCACAAGGGTTCTGGTTTCTGACTGATAAACCACTGCTACAGAGACAGTGTGAAGTAAAGCCCATGGAACTCATGGCAAGATCCTCTTCCCCATAAATGGACACCAGCTCAGGTTCTGGGCTCCGAGTATGAACACAGAGTCTGCTCAAGTCTTAGCCAGCAGATGTGCAACAGAGCTCTAACTGCCAAGAACACACAAGCTTGGGGTTTGGGGGTTGTTTTTTCTCATTTCTTATTGATTTTTAAGCTATTGCTATTAAATAAATTTAACAACAAGAAACCCCAGACAATGCTAGGGTAATAGACAAAGAAATTCATCAACTATTCAAAACCAAAACCAGCAAAAACCTTCTCAGTATTTTAGACTATTGAAAACAGGTTTGTTTTTTTCCCCCCTCAACTATTTTCTTTGAATCTAAGGCCCCAGTCCTGCTCTGTGCATTCCATTGTATTAAACTCCTTGAAAATGAATGAGAAACACACAACCCTGAAGAGCAAGCTGGCAGCAAAACTGTACCAACTACAGGGAAATATAATAAAGCTTTCAACATCACCAGCCAAGAGCAATCCAGTAAGGATTATTTCTGGTGCTTTGCATTTCACAAGGAAGAATAATTTTTCGCTGCCATAGCCACAAAGTGTGGTGTGGAAGAGGCACCAGTGTGTGAAAACCTGACCCTGGATAGTCCATTCTGGCCTTTCCTGCCTTCCCAGAGCTAGTGGTGTATTTATCACTGTAGGATATACTTCAGATATTTAAACACACGTACTTGTTTTTGAGAAATATGGGCTCTGCTGAGATAGGAGACTGGCAAGACTGAAACCAGTTTATCTAAGAGTATCCTTGCAAAGCACAAGGAAGTGCCACACAGCAGCCACCTGAGCTAGCTCAGTCCATCTCCTGTACCAAGCTCTTCATTCCCCATATTGCTCCTGGCCCTGTTTCTCCCAGTCCCCGTGTGAATTCATCTTTCTCAAGTGACAGCTCAATTTTCCAGCTACATTTTAATTAAGGTCCTACCAACACAATGGACAATAGTGTTACTATGACTGATCTTTGTTCAAGTTCTAAATAACATAGGGGAAGAATGTTAAGTAGCGAAGTCTTTTCAACAGACAATACAGTTTTTTAACAAAAAGTCCTGATAACAAAGGAGGAAGCTGCAGTCACCTCACTGCTTCGTTTGGACCAAAGGAGCCTGCTATTGGCAGGTGAAGGTGCAAGACCTCCCAGGAGATTTCAGATTTCACATCACTGAAAAACACAGGCCAATTCTAACAAGGTAACAGTGAAAGCCACCTCAGGAGCAGAACCATGGCCATATTAATTACTGACACCTATGACTCCCTTAGGAGTTTTTTGGGTTTTTTTTGTTTTTTGTTTTTTGTTTTTTAATGGTGTTAGATGCTTGGTTTTGTTTTGATTTTTTAACAGCAAAACCTTCAACTGTAACTGTGCTTTTTGAAGATACTTGTTATCAAACTGGGGGTTCAGCTCAAAGCAATGCCTCTGAGGGAAGAGCGCAACCACCTGCAGAGGCAGGTTGCACTGCTCAAGTACCCCCCCACACACACCAGTACCCCAGCAAGGCAGATCTTAGCTCACCACCTCTCTTGGGTCCCCGAGAAGTCATCCTGCACTTTCTCCCTTTCTGCATTTAAAGACTTGACATGCATATGAACTTGACAGAAGGAGCTGAAAAGTAATTGTAATTCACAGGTGGGGAATCTTTCATAAACAGACATCTTCCATAACCAACTTCTCTTATAATTCTGAGAGGAAATCCATACTGCCTGTGTTTAGTTTTTCCATATTAATGCTTTGGAACAGAAGCAGCAATAGCTATTGATTCCAGTTATAACTGCCCATTATTCTGTTTTCAGCAGGACATAGCTCAGTAAAATGAACAGAAACAGAAGCAACGTTTTATAGCTGTATCATATTAATGATTCGGATACTAATCATGTCTTACCAAGCTGTGAGCATCAGCCAGGCAAAAACATAAAAATGGAAGATACGTCCTCAAGCTGCATATTTAGTCAATCTACTTAACATGTACTTCACTTTTACATCATAGCGCTACACGTTCAGTTGTGTACTCTCTAGAAGCAATTAAGTCTTAATAACTTGACACCTCGCCATGACACTCTCCTGTTTTGCCATCTACATTTTACATCAAGCAAGTAATATAAAAGTGAATAAAAATCCGTGAAGGTCCTTTTAACCTTGACAGTCTGTCTGATTGTGAAAATCTGAGTAGATCAAGAATTGCTCTTATTTTTCCAGTCGCGCCTCTCATCCGAACACATGGATTTAAACATTTACATGCCTATTCATAATTTATTTGAGCATTTGCAGCTCATATCATAAATACAGGTCTAGCCTGCAGGAAAAACAATGACTAATAGTTGAAAGAAAGTATTCCAATTACTCATCGTGAAGTACACCCATGCTCACTGCTTGGTCCTCAGGTGCCAGTAAAGTCCAATAGGGAAGTCTGACATCAAATATGTCATCCAGAAAAATATATCACTTACAAACAGCAATAGCAGTTAGATCAGAGACTGATTTTCTCTCCTGGTACATATCAGTAGGAGATTTATCTTTAAAGAAGTTCCCAAAGATTTGAACCCCTTAAGGAGGCTGCTGGGGAAAAGCTGCGCTCCAAGTTCCTTTCCCACCAGTGGGACATGGTGCATTCTGCTTTCGAGGACCTGTGCCAGGCTCTTTTCTCTTTCCAATTTCAGTATTAAGCAAGGAGACAAACATAGGAGCCAGGAGATGCTGCCTCTCAGAGGAGAGTAACTGTTTATCTAACACCTCTGGCTTATGTAAGATGGGGATGCCCCTCTGGCTATGCTTGAGACTCAACAGAACACCGTCATGAGAAGACCTGTGTCTCCTGTTATGACCTGGCAGCCTTACCAAATGCCACTCAAATTTGCTTGGTTGCCATCTTCAGCATCCCTGCCACACACTGTTGTTGGTCCTTTTATTAAGGGGCTAGAAAACACAAGCATCTCCTCACTTAGAAAGCATTTGAATGTCTCCAAAGTGGGCTTACTGAAAAAGCCTTTTGCTTCAAGGTTGCGCTCATCTCCATGGTCCTCCTCCCAAGACACTGTGCACCTCCAGCCTAAATCCAGACTTGAAGGATAAACAGAAGACTACAGTTCACAACATAGAGCATTTTGTAAGTTAAAAAAACCACAAAAAAACAACACAACCTCAAAGACAATCCAAAATGGATGTAGATTTACCTGAGGGCTAATAAGGGAGCCAACACTGTGTTTGTTCTCTTTCCACTCCCTGCCCCTTGTTATGAATGGCTGGCTCAGCACATGCACCATCACGTGCCACGGCCAGAGGCTGTGCAATCGTGCTGTTCACACGAGGACTGTGCCGGCTTCAGCTTCTATTTGCACATGGTCACAATTAACAGCTTGCTTTGGAAAGGCGCAGGGACCCTGGAAACAGCGCATCTGGACGGGGGTCCTCCTATTAAACCATCTTGCTATTGCATTAGGTTTCACGTGAAGAGTTTGCAGTGTACTCGAGTAGCCCAGATGACATTTTTCTAGAATGTTATTAAATTTTTTTTTACCCTTCTCTGGAGGATCAGGAATTTATGGAATTTGAGATACGGCCTGGTCAGTTAAGTCAAGCCACTTGTCCAGACAGAAGGGACAAGAAACAAGGCGAGAGCAGAGAGATTTGGCAAATACCAACAGCCGCTGGAATAAAAGGCACGTTGCCTTCCTGAATACATTATGCTAAATCTGCATGTAAATGAGAAATGTATAAATAGAATTGGGCATTAACTGACATTAGATATTTTTTTAAACAGGGAGGAGGCGGGGGATGTTGTTATTAAAGGAGTTAAATTCCAACATCTGTTTTTAATTCTACCAGCTTATTTGTCTGTTTATACCTACAGGCTTTCAAGACATCATTCAACACTGCTAATTAAAGCTGACAAGTTTTGTTCACTGCAATGCTTTCTTGTATCCCTGCAAGCCACTTATTCATGTCAGTGCTGTCATTGCAGGTGACACTGCTTCTTGATGGAGAGATGACAAGGGACCAGAGTGCCTCCCCAAGGGCTGAGAAGAGGTTCACCTTGTCCCCTGTCAAACAGAGGAGGGAAGAAGTGATGGATGGCAGTGACCATTGCTCTGTCCACAAGCCTTTGTCTCATCTCCTGACTGGGTCAGGATCCTCCAGCTTTCTACCATGGCTGACTTAACACAAATCCATGGCAATATTCTCTAGCATATTTCTAAAATGCCACAGAAATGGGACTCCAATTTAAAAATATGATCCCAATTACATTTGCAGAAGACATGCCACATTACAGACACATTCTGGTTTTTCTTAGCAGTAAGAGCCCCATCTGCAGTCATGCCCTAAGGAAGCTTGCTATTTGTGCTTCAGTAAAAACAGCCTAATGCTGAGCCAAGAGAGTAGAAGTGCATATGCAAGTAGTCTGTGCCTACAAAACCATTTGCAGAAGTGGTTGGTTTGGCTCACATAAAAAGATGCACCTTATGGAGGAAACCCCAAGGACAAATGCCAACGAGTTTATTCATTGCTTCCAATTCTGGACTGGAGAATTTATAGACCATAGATATCACTACATGGCCACTTACATGCATTTTTCTTTAAAACAAGCAACCTAACTACACGCCACACAGAGAATACTGGTGGAAGGTCAAACAAGCAGGCCAGAGATAGTCCAGTACAAAATCCCAGTTTCTGAACTCTTGACATCATACACACTTTTCATTGTCCCCAGCACGGCATCACCAATGCAACAGGCGTACAGGCGATGGCCACGATCCACCGGGGGCTGAACAGACTGTGAGAAACTCAAGGAGAAAAGCCAGAGAGGGAATGAGTCAATCAGCAGCTGTGCACATTGAGACTCACTTTTTTCTCCTATACAGGAGTTTCACAAGCAGAATAGAACACACACACCCCGCCTTTGGAAGGACCAACAGGCTTTCAAGCATATTTTTGAAGTTGTTTCAGTCTGGAAAAGGTCTTTTGTTACTCAGACATGCAGTGCTTGGTACCTGGAGGCTTGGCTCCCTGGGTGAGGTGTCTAGACAGCTCTGCAGTGGAAATAACTGCACAGCCTAGCACTGTATTGAATCCCCCAGTTTCAGCGGTAGGAGTAATTGCACACCCCAGGTTGCTACAATCAAACACATCTGTTGCATGAAAATTATCCACTGCCAACTTGAATGCAAAGCACAATATGCCCAAATTATCTACAATCCCAAGATCAGCTTTACCCCCTAAAATACTACAGTAAACACCACACATCATAAAATCAGCAACACCGCTTCAATTGCTCCAAAGCTCCCATGAAATTCAAACAGATCTCAAAATCCACTTTGAAGAGCGATGGACTTAAAGCAGGAATGGTAGCTTTAGCAAGTATTCCAACAACTACTGGCACTGCATGCTAGGAATATCAAAATTATGTATTCCAAATACTTTCAGAAAACAGATTGAAGCACTTCTCTCAATCCTCTAAGAAGCAAGAACAGTTGTAACAAAAACAACTGTTAATTTAAGCCAGTTTTTAGCTTCATTTGTCTATAGCTACACTTTCATCGCTCAACACACAAAAACATTATGACAGATATGCAAATCTGATATTTTCAGGCAGGAAAGGTGAAATCCCTATATATGAAAGGTTGAAGTCTGATCTTTAAAAGAAGCCTGCAGCTGGTTTCTGTCATCTTTCTTTCTCCCCTTGATTCAATAAGCAGACTCACAGCTTAAGGAAAAGAATGATTTTGTCCACACAAGGAAAAGAACAACAGACCTCCCCAGACAGAGCCAAGAATTCACCTCTTCTCTGGGGGAAAACACTCTGGCACTTCTCAAAAGGGAAAAAAGAAGAGACAACAGAAATAAAAATCAGACTCTTAGATACAATAAATAAATAAATAAATAAATAAAAAATAAAAAAGAGAGAGAAAAAGAAGAATCATAGAAGTATTTTCCACTAATTCAACTACATTTCAATTTGTTTCCTCATGTAATCTAGTATTGGTACTGATTATTCCCCAGTTACTGATGGGGAAGAAATTTTTATAACTTTTTCTCTGCAGAATACAAGAAAATATCCTTTCTTCTCCCTTTCCCTCCTCACATTTGTAAGATGACTGTCATGGTTTTCCCCAGCCTCAGGTCTACGAGGCATCATTTACCTATTAATAGTACATTCCTCAGGTCCAATAGGCTAAAAACACATGGAAAAAAAGATTAATATACATACATATATATTTCATTCTACTCTTATGCATAAGGAGAGCCTCTGAATTACTCCTTCAAAGATGTAACTGTTGATGGCACAGGGTGTCACACCCTTCAGCTGTAGGGGTCTTTCTCATGGCTGTGACTCTGCTCTAGCACATGCCCTTCTCCCAGCCAGTGTAGCTGGAGGGCTCTAATAAACTCTCCCTGCAACACCAACCAGCAGAGCACCACACACAAGCACAAGTGAAGACAAGTGCATCGACTTGCTAAAACCAAGCTCTCCAGCCACCTTGAAAACCCAAGTTATGAGGCTTGCACCACAGTAAGCCCAAATGGGTAGGGCCCAGAGAACCAAGTCCATAACACAAAGCCTCTGGAGCAGCAAGAGCTCACACCTATGGAGGTAGACAGCACACCTGTATACAAGCCTCAGAGCAGGCTGCTATGAGTATATCCCTTAAAAAGTGTTAACAGCTGCAGAAAGTTCCTTCAAGAGATCATTGTGAACATTTAAAATGCATCAAAATTAACAGTAATTACAATTCCATCAAAAATCCTCACAAACAAAACATTCCATCTACAGGAAGCAATAGAAAAACCAGCAAAACACTTCTTCATTTTAGCAGTGCTTTGGGGATGTGAATGCTCTGCATTTTCTTTTCAAATGTTGAGTTGCCTAATTGAAATGCAGCTCATATAGCACCCAGCCTTACTTCTGGATCACTAAGAAATTGGTCCGATTTGAAAATGTCAGGATCTGGTTAGCAATTCAAATGACCACGGTTGTAATTACTGCTTTTCATGTTCCAGCATGTTGCACTGCATCAAAACTGACACAAATGCCTGGTTTTATAATATCACAGCATGGAAATAAATGTCCGAAATGATATGAAAATGTACTAGTAAGAGATTAATAACTGTTCTTCTAGGAAGAAAGATGGCTCCTTTCAACCAGTGTATTTAAAAAAAAACCCTTCTCTGATAGCATCTCTCTTTGAGGGAAGCTGAATGATATTATCACTCATAAGCTATAATCATTTCTGTCACCACCAGTCAGAATATTTAAAGGGAAAGAGGAGGAGAAACAGGGAGGAGGTTGGGGGGAAAAAACAGTGCAATCTTTTAAATAAGTCCAGAGAGATACTACTTAAAGGTTCCCCTCCAGCATTTTGTTCTCTCTCCCACCCAGCAGACTAGAGCATATTTCAAGTGTTTTATTTTGATCATA
The DNA here is from genome assembly GCA_024605025.1 of Megaceryle maxima. NCBI lineage: Eukaryota > Metazoa > Chordata > Aves > Coraciiformes > Cerylidae > Megaceryle > Megaceryle maxima. The sequence goes on from JANHGN010018054.1 coordinate 87,276, forward strand.
AAGTGGAGGAACTATGTGGATAGGGAGCAACGCATCATGAGTGATGTGCTCAGCTCTACAATCTTTGGTACCAATGTGTCATTTTGAAATATGGGCCTAAAGCAATATGTGTAAGGGAAACTTTTTTCTTTTTCAGGGAAGAAGGAGGAAGAAAGGTCTTTTGAAGTCTAATGTGCCCCCAGAAGTCTGTTTATGAAATAAAATAAAGCAAGCAAAGTTGTGCAGCAGCCAAACCACATACCAGAGTCACTCAACTGCCTTCTAGCTATAGAATGGTTTAAGCAGAGATCAACACTTGGTATTTCTGCCTCTTGCAGAAAGTGTACAGGGTGGAGATACCGTCAGCACATCCCACAGGCAGCATCAGTTCTATTTTGTCATCTGATAAGCCACATATAACACACTGATCACATACGTGACAGAAAGCACAATGAGTAGACTGGTGCGGTGTCCTCGCAGACCGACTCGACCCTTGAGGAAGCCCTGAGCCTTCTCTGCAGTCTCACATTTCCTTTCCACCTGTTAAAACGTTGGGTGTCCAAGTGTTCATCTGTGAAGTTAAGATGGAGAGGTGTGTTGGACAACATCCTCCCTTTCCCCTCTCAGCAATGTTGCTGTTTTGTAGGGTTTGTTTGTTCTTGGCAAGATCTAAAACATTCCCTGCAATTCATCAAGTAACAGGGGGGTGCTGCTAGAGCAGCATGTCCCTCAGCATGTTACCCCATCATAACCTGTTCCTGATGCCAAAAGGAAGAATTTTCTATTCTCCAGGCCTTGGTCTTTCTTTGCCACTCTATTCTTTTACACCAAGATAGATGTTCTTGAAGTCACCCTGGGAAGCGACCAGAGAGCTGACTGAGAATTGACCATCCTGACCACGTGAACAAGGAGGGGACAGCAGGAAAGGCTGCTGGTTTGATCCACTCGGTCCTGCAGCTCACCAGGGCACAAAATACCTGCCCAGGGAAAAGCCAAAGTAGTCAGAAGCAGGTGGTTTCCTCCCGTAACAGTGCTAGCTTAGCCCAGAATAAAACGTAACAGAATCAAAGCAGAGTAGCTTTAAATAGTCAGTTACTAGTCTCAGGGGGTATTAGGGCCACTCAAAGAAAAACAACCAAAACAGACTCAAACAGGTAAGCTCCTGCCTTGCAGAGAGAGAAAACACTTTGCAGGAGATCGTCACATGCTCAGTACCATGAGACAAAACCATACACTGATGCTCTTGAAGCCATGATAAGCAGAGAAATAAAACCCAAAGAAAAACAAATCTCTAGGTTCCCACCTTATCATGAGGCACTTCAAGCACTGGTTAAGCACTGGTTTCAGCATGGGAGATATGTCCTCATCTCTGCCATTGTCTTCTGCACACCCTGCCTCAATTTTCACAATGCTAAAGCAACTAGCACATTTTTTTTTTCTGCCTTAATGATGTATTTAAGCTAAACAAGTGCTAGGACTTTTTACAACAGAAGGCTGCAGTATTTCCTCTATCGATCCCTTGTGAAGTACAGCTGCCACCGAGACAAACAGCAGCAATCAAATTTAGTGAAGTTTGCCAATACAAAGGAAAATCAGAGCTAGAGAAGCTCCTGCCGTGTCACTTTGTACTGGGCAAAATGTGCCAAGAACTTGAATCCTTAGGTGAGCAGATGGGAACATGACTTTAATACACTGTCAAGTCACCAACACACAGCCATCTACCAGCCTTCCTCCACTAGGCTACCAAACTAACAACAACAACAGTTTGTTTCCCTGTCTCAAGGAATGCCAATTCCACTAAGTAACTCAAAACTGTATCCTTACAGAAATGTGCCTTTTACTATTGGAGGGGTAACAATCATAGATCCTTTCCTTAATTATTGCAGCTTAAGGAAGATTGTGCAGCCTTTCCTTAATTAACGCAGCTTAAGGAAGAGCTGCAGGAACTAGCACTTCATCTAGCCCATTACCTGGTGAAATTTATTAGGCACATCTTCACTTTTAAACAAGTGTGCATATTTTATCTGGATTTTCTGTAAAATTTCACATGCACCTGAGGTGCAAACAATCCACAGCCGTAACCCGATCGAAACTTCCAGACCATCGCTATGTGGCTTGGCTGGACTATGGATTAGACTTCAAAGAGCTGTAAAGATATCAGGAAATGGAAGATATTTGTGTGCTGGGGGGAGACTGCAGCAGACTGTAAGCGAGGCCAGATGCCAAAGACCTCCCTGGGCTACAAGTCCTCTGCCACTACACACTACATAAACTCAGCTGGCATTTTTTTCCCCCTCAAACTTATTTACTGCAAACGCCACATCTTACAGCATTTTGAATCCAACTTTTATGTCACTGAAAAACCAAACAAATTCAAACCTCTCATTTGCATTTAATGAGAACATTACGAGAAATAAACGCATACTGAAAGTATTCAAGACTTAGTGGCATACAAAGCATGAAGCAATTTAGAGCAGCAGGAGAAACTGGCTGTCTATCTCATTTTGCCCCAACTAGAAGAGGTGTTAATACACCCCATCACCCCAAGAATGTCTTCCAACATTTTCAAAAGGAAGGCAAATTTTTCAGAGAACTGACTGTTAACTTTATAGCTCCTTCCAGACTTGAGAGGAAGGGAACTACAGCCAAGACTGCGAACTCAAGCTGCAACCTAGCAAGGTTCAGCATTACTGCTATGCTCGAGGCAATTCTTTCATACCCTCTTGGCAAAAAAATAACCTCTTATTGTGGTGTGACACAAACTGCCATAAAACTTAACCTTCTTTGTTGCTTAAAAACTTAATCAAAAGTATACTAAGCAGTATATAATAATTAATTACTATTCCACCACGATAAAAAGAAAAAAAAAATCAACCAAGATTTTCATCTGGGTAAAATTCACATCTTACACACTCTGCAAGTGTACTTCTGAGGCTGCAGACAGGCTTCTTTTGTCCGAAAGTCAAGACTTTATTCTACAGCCGAGATACCATAACTTACTGATTCAAGACAGAAACAAGGAGCTCTGATGAAGCAATGGGACTATGCAGGAGGAGGAATGCTCATCTGGCACAAGATTATTTAAAGCATTTATTGTCTTTAGTGCATGGAAAGTAGTAATAAGAAGTTGTGGCGTCATTTGGAATCCATTTCTGGGAAGAACATTTTGGTGAGGAGAGGAACTCAAATTCATACTCAAAGAACCAGTGCACAGAAGCTTATGACAGACTGAGATATCTACATGCTCTCCAATTCTTCTTCCACCCTCATTTTTACATTTAGAAGTAAAAATATCCCATCTCAGTTTTAAGAAAATATTCTCTAAGTATTTAAAAGGATTAAAAAGCAGAGATTCTCCACCAGGTTAACTCTGAAAAAAATTCACAGCATTTTTCTTTTGGGTTTTTTTTTTTTTTTCCCCTTCCCTGTTCTGGTTCCCTCAACGCCAGTGAGCAGCGTGCTGCAGCAGCAAAGCCAGCAGGATTCTGGGTTGCACCAACAAGGGCATCACCAGCAGAGAAAGAACTCTTATTATCCCCCTACCCAGCACTGGTCAGGCCACACATAGAATAGTGGGTTCAGGTTTGGTCCCTGCTGTACAAGAGATGTGGACAGGCTGGAAAGGGTCTGGAAAAGGACCACCAAGATGATCCAAGGACTGGGAAGTTACCGTATTGGGAAAGGCTGAGAGAACTGGGTCTGTTCAGCCTTGAGAACAGGAGGTTCAGGGAAGAAATTATCACCCTGTTTCAGTGTTTTAAGTGTAGCTACAAAGGAGATGGAGATTCCCTTTTTACAAGGATTGACACAGAAAATACAGGGAGTAATGAGTACAAATTACTCCTGGGGAGATTCTGACTGGACACGAGAGGAAGAGTTTTCACAATGAGAACAGCCAGCCACTGGAACTATCTCCTTGCAGAAGTGGTGGAGTCCCCAACGTCAGACACCTCTAAGATTCGGGTGGACAGGAGCTGGGGCAGCTCGTCTGACTGTCACAGTCAGCTTCATCAAATTCTCCCCCTCAGCTTCAGCTCCTGAAGAGTAAGCACAGTATCTTATGCCATTACACGGGAAGGCTGGCCGCAGATCGGCAACTGATTTCCTGTCAGGTTCTAAGATTCCTCCTTGGGAAAGGAGGCTGAAGAGAAGAGAGACAGAAAAACCTACACAACAGAAACTACCTCCAAGAACACAATTTCAAAATGGATCTCTTTGCATTGGTATTGATACAAATGCCTTGGGAAGATGTTCAAGCAGGCATGAGAGAGAGACAGGAGGATGAATTTATAAAAGGGAGGTGATCTGGTCAATGGAAGCTTTTGTTCTGTTCCCTCTTCCTCCTATTCCAGGGGCACTAAACTCAGTGACCTGCTCAAGTTTTCAAGGCCACTATTTCTGTGCAGACAAAATTCTCTTCAGTTCTTCTCTGTTAAAATAAAAAGCTCAAAACCAATCACCAAACACTTGTCCCAGACTAATAGTGTTCGCAATGGATCCTTTCAACTTTGTAGTAACCTGAACATTCTACTACCATTTAGGCCAACAAATATGATACCACATATTTAAGTATGGAAAAAGAAACACATTGTACTAGAAAAAGAATCCCTCACATAAGTAAAGTGCCAAAATCTGAGCTTCTTCATTCAAACTGCCCCCCTCAAGCCAGGACCTCAAAGCTGACGGCAGCAGGTGACCCTCACGCTCCCCTTCTGATCTTTGTTGGAAATAAAAATAAAATACCTCCTTTAAAATAAGTTAGTCTTACGTAAAACAAAACCAAGCTAGAAATTCTGAGGTTTCAAGTATAAACTTCTAGAGCAGAGACATTTTCCATACAGCTCTCAGCAGAAAAAGGGCCCTCTGCATGACGGAGGCTCCTCGGTGTGAGTTACAAACGTTAATAGTAGTAGTAAATTAAAAAAGGCAAATAAGCAGATTGGATTCCCAGGAGATGAATAGTCTAACAATTTACAATGAACACATGTTTGAAGTCAACTTCAAGTAATATGCTAACAAGAATTGTGTGCATCTGTTTCAAGTTCCCTGAGAATAATGCCATCAAAACTGAATTCAAATGTTTCAAAGCTACAGAGAGACCCAACATGTCTTTGACTAATTAGAATTAACCACGTTGCTGAGGTTACAAGCACAGCCCCTTGGACATTAGCAAATTCTGGCTAAGGTCACTTCATCCAGCAAAATAATGAATGTCTGTGTTCAAAAGGCATGAACAATACATTTTTTAAATTAACTTATGGCTGGATTGAGGGAGATTTATGGAGTTATTTGAATTTTGGAAGACCCACAATAGCACTCTTCAGTCATAATACTACAGAGACATAACAATACACAAGAAAATTAAAAAAAGTCAACTTGAGAGCCTCAGCTGAATTATTAATAAGGTTAAAATAGCATTTGATACAAAACCAACCTAATTTTACTAAAGAGTACTAGCTAGCTTTAATTTTCATTAAAATTCAAATAGAAAAAAGAAAGATTAAACTCTGGTTTGACTGCATATTACCAAGGCTATTGCATCGTCCAAGTTCCTTGCGTAACTTACAGATGTTCTTTTCCTAGGCCAAAAGTAAAAAGGGAGCAAAGAGTCAGACCTGGTCTCTGAACAGAAAGTTCAAGGTACTGCAACAAGTTAGAAGTTTGGGGGTTTTTTTTGTTGGTTTTTTTTTTTTTTCTTCAATCTTCATTTTTCTGTTACGTAACAAAATATGAAAATTAAGACTGTGATACAGAAAAATAAAGATTAGGATACCTAGACTGCATTATGCAGAAAATCAGATTAGCACAGTGATAACGGATTAATTAAGCTTTGGAATCTACCAGTAATGCTGCTGTAGCAGACAGCAGGTGCTGGGAAGGCTTAGGTGTGCAATCACCATCAATTGTCACTGCACCAACAGCTCCACTTCTCAGGGCCATCGCTTTCCTCCTGGGAGGGGCCTCTGGGTATCACTGCAATATAAATAAATGCTTAGGTGAGAAACTGATGGCTTTAAAGACCATTACTTTCCTTGCAAAGCATGGAAATCCCTGCTAAAGCCTTCCCTGGGGGATCCATTCCTGTCTGCACACCAATTAGCCCCTTGTCCCATATGACTGAAGGCAATTTATTTATTTTTTTAGCACACTGGCACTAACAAGCCCTGAAACCTACTCAATGAAAAAATTCTTCTTATGTCACAAAATTTTAAAAAATTAATTAAAAATAAATCATTTACCAGACACCAATCTGATGATTGTATGAATAAAGCTAATCAGTGTAATTACAGAGTTTAGAAGTGTGTGCTGTGGAGCCAGTGATCATCCCACACAATGCTTCTCTAGGTGCCAGCTGTTTCAGATTTGCTAAACTGAGGGGTTTTGTGCAGTTCTTTTTTAAAAAATACATTGGTTTCAAACTACTCTAATTCAATTATATGAAAATAATTGGAAGAAGTTTCCTACCATTTGCTTTCCCATCTGAACGTTTCGTCAAATGTTGGCAATTTTGAAGAGAAAGCAAAATAATTTCATTTATTGTGGTGCTTTCTCAGCAAAGGGCTGGATTTAGGAACAGAGTCTCACTCAATCACCCTGAGAACGCCAATCAGCAGTTTACTTGACTAGTGTGAGAGGGACATGATCTCCACCATGACATATTTTAGCATTAACGTGTAAGGCTGCCAAAAGATTTTAACCACAGATATATTGTTGGGGTTTCAAAAAAACCTGAAAAATAACCAGTGAGGTGCCCAGCCACTTTACCTAATTAAGCTGAAACAGATCAGGAGGTACCACTGTCACTTCTAGAGAGAGCGATTTAAAGAGAACAGAAGGGTCATTGTGACAGCCTTTTCCTTTTAACACTCTCTAGCAAAATTTGATCTAAGGCTCTCAAGAAATTCTCTGTCTGCGATCCAGGAATCCCAGCTTTACCACCACCCTGTTAGTCCAGCCCTGAGCCGAGGTATCGGCGACATTCTCTCGCGCACGGGTTCAGCAGCTCTGGGTTGAACACCACTTGGACGGTGCTGGCTTGGTACAAGAAGCAGACGCGATGCTCACGTATAGCCCCTTGGCCGCTCGCTCCCAGGGCCATCTGTCAGGATGGCACCCCGCCTGCCCTCCAGGCTGCTGGCCAGCTTTTCCAGGGCAGAGATGCCAAGACTAGGTGGTTTAAAATGCGCAGCCAGCACATGAATTCCCTGCCATCTTGTCTCAGTGCCCTTCCTCCACCATCTCAATGAAGGCAAGAGCAGCCCCGGAAGAAGCAGCCAGAAGTCCATTCGGAGCGCTCTCTGGTTCCTGACACGGGTCATTAACGCACGCCTTAAAATGAATCAAGAGCATCAAGAGCTGAACGATTACAAAATAACCTGCTCATCAAAAGCCAGGAAACATTTCAGTTGCAAGCAGGCATATGGGCTTGTCTGTAGAAAGGGCTATAAACCCTGGGGCGAACCCTCTCATTTAAACATGACAATACCTCAGTGCTGTTTAACATGTAAAGCAAATTAAAGCCACTCCAGCTCCAATACAGCGCCTGCATAACGAGGTTTAACACATTTCATACACAGTTGAAACTAATTTGGAACTACTTCTGTGGGTTGTTTGTTTTCTTATCTCCACCATGGAGACAAGCTTTCAAGTGAAATATTTTATTGCTGAATATTATTAATAGGGATGTAAACACAACTAGTTCTGTAGCTTCTTTCCTGTAAGATGAAAATCCTCAAGAACAAACGCTACTGCTTAATTTCCATGCCTGTCCCTGGAAGTCTTTACACATTGCCCTCATCCTAATACAAAACACTGAACGGAGGAACCGTCCGCAAGAATATTTCACTCTAGGTCATAGGTAGCGAACCCTTTGTCTGGGAAGGTGACACAGCCCTTGGTGAAGATAGTACACAGCACCACAACTGCCCCAGCTCATAACAGAAGCCACTTCCACATGCTAACGAGGTAGGGGAGCTTTCATGGGATCGGGAAGGACTGTAAACCACTTCCCACTCATGTTTAAGGACATGGTGAGGAGCAAGAGCACAAGTCTTGTGAAGAGCAGCTGAGGGATCTGGGCTTGTTCAGCCTGGAGAAGAGGAGGCTCAGGGGAGACCTTCTCACTCACGACAAGTCCCTGAAAGGAGGCTGAAGCCAGGTGGGGGGGGTGTGAGTGTCAGTCTTCTCCCAGGTAAAAACAGATAGAACAAGAGGAAACAGCCTCAAGTTGTGCCAGGGGAGGTATAGGTTAAAAAGTAGGAAACACTTCTTCACTGAAAGAGTTGTCAAGCCCTAGAACAGGCTGCCCAGAGATGGTGGAGTCCCCAGCCCTGGAGGGATTTAAAAGACTTGTACATGAGGTTCTGAGGGACATGGTTTAGTGGTGGGATTGGCAGGGTTAGGTTATTGGCTGGACTCAATCTTAAGGGTCTATTCCAACTGAAATAATTCTGTTTTGAAGAGGAGGCTGTAGATTGTGGGAACTGTAGCAAGAGGACTTGCCCTTGTGCCAAGTTTCATGCCAGTGCTGAAGCAGCAGGCAACCAGGTAGAATGTGTCTACCTGCGCCTGCCCAGCCTCAAAGGCAGCTGACAGACAGGCTCTCCACTGCTGGCACAGGTAGAGCACGTGTTAGAAAATAGCCTCAAGGCTAACAGCAACAACACAGGACAGATCAGAACACACAACATTACAGAGCAAAGCTGATGCAGTTCCAATACACACACAGGGTTCCTCTGAGGAGGTGAGATCCAGCCAGCACGTATAAATGTGACTGACCTTTTTTGGCACAGAAGAGAAATTTGTAAATAAATTTGATTTCCCCAGTTACATGGCACAGAAAGCTGCCAATTTTGAAACACATTTGAACACTGAGTACAAAATAAATGCTTTCCAGCCCTGAATAAGGAGTTCTATCCCATTTAGAAAGAAAGAAAGAAAAAAATAATCCCACAAAAATCCCAAACACCTCATCCTTATTCTGCTCAGACACCAAAAGTGACTTCACTTCTCTCCATTTTTCCTTATGACTTCATCGTTGTTTCTCTCTTGGCAGATGCTTCCTCCAACCCTTCTCACCCCAAACTCCTGTCCAGCTCTCAGCCCAAGGCCAGAATTCCCAACCACAGTCACAGTTGTCAGGTCAGCTATGGCATGTTTCCACACTGACGTCTGTCTGCTGCACAAGAAAGTAGTGATTTGAGCTCAAAGTCAGAGAGGCCAGCTAGCCTAAGTTCATGAAACTCTGCAGGAACAGAACCATGCTGACTTGCATCAGCTGAGCCCATCCTCTTCTGACAAGAGGGGCCAGCAACTTCAAATCAGAGGATTTAATGTTAAATAATATCAGACTACTTCACATTTGCATTACCAGGTGCATTAGCCAAGTAGACACACAGGCAAATTTCCTGTTTGTTCCACACAGCAGTTCCCATTAGTTATGGATGAATTTTGGCTCCTTGCTACATATAACTAACTGAGCTTTATTAACTAACACCACTCAAATGCTTCACTAAAAAGGCATTTCCTAGCTTGAAGAACACCTTTATATTTGTTGTTCTAGTCATGGAAAAAGCCACAATGGAAGTCTTGCTGCAACCGTTTTACTTTCAGGCAGCAAGCCAAGTATCCTAACTTGCACCAACCACTTTTAACAGTCTCACTTCCACAGCATCACCTTGACTCTCCTCTTCACGCAGTCCTCCACAGGATTCCTTGCAAGCAGCAGCAAAGGGATGTACAAGTGCCCTTACTAGGTAACTAAGTTCTTCTAAAACAGAGCTGGGGAAGGACAGGTTGCCACGAGGCACAGCCATAGCTCTTTTCACCTGCAGACAGGACAGAAAAGTCTCTGGGACTGTTCCAGATAGTTCAATATCTAACCAGGGCCATTAGCAGGTAGCTCAAAGCCATCAAGGTTCACCTAATGTGCAGCCAGTACTAAACTGTGCTCTCGAGCCCCAGGATAAGGAAGGCAAAACATGGCTTTCTCCCCCCAGCCTTCCTCTCAGTTCTGCTCCCTGTCCTTCAATGGGAAGAGTTGACCTCAACCCACCTCTGACCAAAGGTCAGCTGTGGGATCTTCACTCACTTGGGAAGAGGCAGCAATACCCCGATGCATTCCTTCCAGAGCTGCCTGCTGAGGAGGAGGTCAGCACACTCTTGAGGCCAGGAGATGGTTTTCATGCAGTGTAAGCGTTGCTCAATTTGTGCATAGTTTCCAGCAATCTCTGTATTTATCTCCCCTTTGAAAACTCACTGCACATTAAGCTAAATTCCTTCCATTCTTGCTATTTCTACACTATAATTACATTACAGATTTCATAAGCTAAAGCTGTGAAAAGCAACAATCCACTCTATTTGAATGGGAGCAGATTACACTTGCCCAAAATTCTATAGAATTTGTTTATGTTTGCTTGATTTGCAAACCGTTGTAGGGAAAGCGGATTACTATAACCACTGTGTTTGTTTGGTTTTTAAAGTGCTTGTTTTTCCATCATGTAGCAGATAACATCTGTAGTCATCATGCCTTAGTACGCTGAGCCTCCAAGACAGATAATTATAGCAGACACAGACAAGATAAAGCTTGCTGGAATATCTCAGCTGATGCAAGCAGAAGAGTCTCCAGGGCTACAGTTTATTGGTACCCGGCTCCATAAGGTCTCACAAATCCCAGAAAAAACACCTCTCACCCTTTTCCTTCCAGAACTTTTAAGTTCTTGGAAAAAAACATTTCCTAACTTTCCATAAAAAAACATCCAGTGACATCATCTTTCTTTTATGCCCTTATGAGAAGGAAGCATCTCCAGAGGTCCCTTCCAACCCCTACCATTCTGGGATTCTATTCCAGGAAGCAGTGGCAGAGTCACAGGTCAGGCAGGGACTGAGCTATGTGTGCTCCCTAGTCAGAATTCCACTTTCCTGCTTCCTGAGGATTCCACATGAGGGAGCTGCTCTTCTTCATCTCCTGGGGCACACGAATCTTTAGGTGAAGCTCTTCAACAAAAGCTTCAGAAACCCTACCTAGCACCCTGCCTTCATGCAGCCATCCCCTCACAGAGTTTGGTAAGGCTGCTACTTGAAGGCTTCCCCTGAAAAGGAAATTCCATCTGTGTACTTAGGACAGAGAAACAGCTCAATTCCTGGTAGTATAAACCCCTTGCAAATCACCTGCAATGCCATAACCCAAGACAGATTTAAATGAACATAAAAAAAAAAATAAGCCCACCAAGAACAAACTCCAGAATACTGCATCATTTATAGACACCCATTCTCTTGGATGAAAATCAGCTTCCTTCTGTCAAGTGATGTCCTTCCAAGGGTTAGTATTGCACAAAAAACCACCAAGCAACTTTAAGTCCCATTGGTGCCGCACAGCACGCAGAGCTGCGCTACACAGACCTTCACATCACAGCCCAATAGAACAGCAACCACACTTGGAGTGCAGAAGTTGCCACACTGTAGAAAACCAGACACTGACCCAGGATATCCAGTACCCACAGAAGGGAACTGGGGGTGGGGGAAGGCAGGAATCACTCACAAGGATGTATAAATCCTCCCCTTTCTAAAGGTATAATAAAGCAATTATTGAAGTATGTACTAAACCCACCAAGCATTAAGGCAGCAAGCAAGCTACCCCATAGAACACAAGTCATTTTTAAAAGCACTGCAAAGCAGGCCTTGAATTTATCCTTGTACCTAGAGCTTATCATTGTATCTATACATTGTATCAGCTCATCATTGTATCTAGAATAGGTCTCTGAACACAACACCCAGCTAAACAACAGATTCCTGGTAGAAGCGGAGACATGTTTCATATTTCACTCAAAAAAAAAAAAAATCCAGAGAAAAAACTGTGAAAGGGAAGGAGCCTGTTTGCAATGGTGGGGCAAACAGGACTGTCAGGGGGCAGTGTGACACAAGGCATTTATGGGAGGCCAGAAAGGACCCAAAGCACTGCACTGCGGTGGGCAGGCTGTAACACAGCGAGGTCAGCGTTTTCATTGCTTCCTGGAATACCCGTGGTCTGTGACCGCAACAAACTCACGCTAACAACAGTATCTTTTTGGTCAGGCATAGGGCTTCTGCACTTTATGCTTTCAAACAACTTTGTTCTTACTTGTACTCCTCAGAAATCAGAAACAATGGTTTGTACCTTTCTGAATGTAACAGACAACATAAAATATAATAAAAATGCAATAAAATCTAAACTTTTCCTTTAATGTTAATGGAAGCGACCCAGGAGAAAGCTCCATTGCTTAGGGTGGTAACTTTCTACAGCTCCCATCTTCTATTCTGTTCATGTCTTACTATGATCATTTGGATTTTGCAGCCTTTCCTCCAGGGAAATCCTTAATATGAAGGGTGGAAATCTAGTGAAAATAAAGATTCATGTGTAACACACACAGAAAGCATTCCTTTTAAGTAGCATTTCCGAGGACTACATTTTCACTTAGACACCTCATTCTTTCCTCTAGAGAACCTGAAAACTTGGACTACATATATCCAGCCCCACAGGATACATTTTGGCTTGGAGATATCATTTCAGTAATCATAAAACCATTAATATATGAGAAGAACAGGTACTACTAGAGTAATACTGTGCTGCCACAAGTAATTGCACATTAGTTAGCATATAGCCCTTGTAAGAAGTGTTCACATTACTATACAAATTGCCTTTTTAAAAATAAAAATTAAGCTTTTATTCTTCCTTCAAATAGCAACAGTACAGGTCCTTGGTGCATTTTAAATGGCTTAAGAATCAACTCCAATTCCCCAGAGTTTTAAATGACTTCAAGCTCGACCCAGCAGTTCAGCGAGACAGTAGAAATTTAGCAGCCCCAATTACAAGAAACTTTATTAAAACAAATGCATGTCCCCAGAACAATCTCATATCCATTTTAAGAAACAGCAGCTCAGAGGAGGCATTAGTCCAGCTGTTCCCAACACCTAGAGCAGTGCTCAAAAAGACTACAATAGAGAGCAATTTATTGGGCTAGTCTATCTCAAAAATGTAATTCATTTTGCATATAGAAACAGCAGAATTGAACTCTAATAGCCAGCTCTGCCATAAAAGTCACAACAACTTTCTGTAAGGGTCAGTATTTTCAAAATTCAAATCCTGTAAGAAGGAAATGACATCTCTGGTTCACAGAACAAACTAAGGGGGCGTGTGGTGGAAAAGGCATTAACAAAACAGATGGGGAGGGAAGGAAAGCAAAGCTGGCTGGTGGATGGGTTACTGCAGTTTTCTCAGTGAAACAAAATGCCTAAGAAAAGCCCACAATGTTAAGGTGAAAAAAACCATAAATTTCAGGTGCTAATTTACATTTTGAAACATATCTAACCTGACATTCAAGATAGAAAGAAGCTTCGGATGAAACAATAAGAGACTTGAAACAATTCACGGAAGTTGGCATAATTTTTTCCAGACTTTGGTCTACAATGATACTATTTTGGAAAATCATCTTTGTTCTGCCACTGCTACAGTTTCTTTGCTGCATGAATATCCCTCCTAGTATTACCCCCATTTAAAATACATCCCTCTAACTGGCTTTGTTCCTAAAAAGATGACCAGAAACTCATTAAGAATTCTGAATTTAGTGTGACAGGGATTAACACCCACATATGATGAGAATGAATTTGTTTATTCTGTGAGACAGGGAACCAATTTATTGCACACGCTGACTTTCTAAATTTAAATAAAATATTATAATTTATATGACAAAAAAAAAAAACCACACACCACAAACCCACACAACAAACTATCCAAGCAGAAACTACCAGCTGAATATCTTAAATCCCTTCCTATTTCTGCCCTGACCTCTTTCCCAATTGCCCAGTAGTTTGGTTTCTTATTTTAACCAATCCCATTCTCGAATTGGTTTTTTGGTGGCTTGGTTTCTTCCCCCACCATGCTTATCATAAAGAAACTCAATCTATGCTACCATTAAATGACAGCAGCCTCCTCAAATGACAGTCTCATTTATCATTAGAAGTCAGAGATCCCTGAAACAATCTGATTAGAATAAATCATTAGCCTTTCCTACTCTAAAGCAGCTAAACAAAGCCATTCTCAGCTCAGAAAGCAGGAGTCACCCACGAGGGATGCTGTGAATAGTCAGTGTTGGCAAGAACGGCCCCAGAAGTTAGAAGATCTACAAGGTTGCTGTTGCCACACTGCTGGTTGTTCTGGGGACTCCAGGTCTGTCTCTAATCACAGGAAAAGCTCAGTGAATCATCAGCCCCTGATCCCACGTGGCCATAAGCGTTTCTGCACGCACAGCTCCATTCTTTATCTTCCTCATTTCTGCATCTCCAATTCTCCTCCCTCAAGGATATTAAACCCCTCCAAGTAGAACACGGTTTAGCTCTTTTGAAGCACAGCCAGTATTTCATACCTACATCCCTGCACCGATTCCTTAATTCTGCACAGGTAAAGGGAAGTCAAAGCACTAGAAGATATTCAGCATTTATGACAAAAATTCTCCTGCTGCACTCAGTCTAGCCTATATTAGGGTACAGGCCAGCAGGCAAATGGCTTTAATGTCTTCTAGTTATAAATCAAAGACTACAGCTATTGCAAGGATCTTCTACCAAGTTTCCAGGGCTTCTGTCTCAGTCTGCAAGAGCTGCAGAGAAGCAGATCAACTAAAACAATGAAGTCTTGTAATCCAGCTCAACAAACACCAAAGCCCACAATCCCCATGGACTCTTCCTATCTAGCACTTCACATCAAAATAGAAGTTTCAATATACAACAAAAACTTTCACATTTTTAAAGGTGAGAAAAGTCAATCTTCAAGAAACAAAAATCAGTCCCTATCTGTAAGCAACAAGGGGAAACAAGTTTATTTTATACCTTATATGTAAGGATAGCTGCACACTCTCTGCACATACTAGCCCAGCACCGAGCACGAATTATGATGATCCTTGTCTTGGAGCAAGGATCATCAGCTCAGTTTCAACATGAGCTAACTAAGACAGTTTCCAACTCAAAAGTTCATCTACCTATGGCTGACAATCTCATCTGCCCCTAGACAGTGCTGCCTACTACCTGTATGCGGTCCTGTCTAGAAGTACTGGACAAATGCACTGTAACAGGGGATGCTCCTGGATGGCAAATCTCTCCTCCCCCTCCCCAGTAAATCTGTACCTGAAACACACAGCCAGAGCAGAAGGCATTAGGAACTGGCAGCAGCTCTAATCCTAGGGTCATTCCTGCCCTTTATAACCAAACTCTCCATCTCAACTTCGGCAACAAGATAGAAGTGCAAGCTCCAGGAAAGCACAGTTCCAGCCTACTGGCTGCTGTAGCAGGAAAGGGCATTCTGCACTAGCGAGAGGGCTTGGAGCAATTCCCTAGGCTTGGAGCAATTCCCTAGACTCTCACGTATCCTGTTGGGGGGGGATACAAGTGAACCCTGCTCCCTTTTAACAGTTTTTACTCTGTTAAGATACCTTCTTGGCACCTTTTGTATTTTCACATACACTTCTCTTTTTCAGGAAGAAATAGGTACCTGAAAGACCCACAGAGGGGGGATAAATTTAAGATATCATTGTTTTTTATCTACATTGCCACTTAAGGCAAGTGGTTTCTTGCACCACCCCGACACCAATATCACCACAGATGTCAGTGCAAGGGAAGGCCAGATGCCCTTCAAAGCCTGTACACGATGCAATAAGGATACCCTATTGAATGGGTAGCAAACTCGTTTACAAGTCAGGCTCCTATATTTTGATTAAAAATCCTGGAAAATCAAATGACAGATTTAGGAAAAGAACATAGGCTGGAACAACCCAGAAGTTTGAACTCTTTATTCTCTGGGTGGTGTAGAGCTTCCACGCAACAGCTGAGGATAGGGAACTACAGAGAGCAGCAACTGTAGTTATTTACACACCATAAGGGGGGGAAGGGGTGGAGAGGGGCAGGAACACAGAAAAGTTGTGCTCTGTGCAAGACTTCAGGAGAACATGGCAATGGAGATACCATCACCTCCGATTCAAAGATGGGTCAAAATGCCCTGCAGAAAAGCTGGCAGTTCCTACAAGTCCCCACAAGGAAGCCTGCTGGGAGGATGTACACTTAGCTCCTTCCACAATGGAGATTGGGCAGCCCTAAGAAAAAACAATAGAGTCTGCAAACTTACTCTGTCCAAGTAACTGACAGCAGTCATGTTTGTCACAGCATCGTTACTAAAACAACTGAAAAGCACGAGCTTGCTAGATATATTTCTTTCCTGAGCTATATGGAAACACCAATCAAACCCTCTTTCTCCTACCTGAGCTGGTACCTATGCTCAGTTAGGTGTTTGCTCTTTGGAATAAAAGCCCTGTTTCTCAGCCCCAGTTCCTAACAGTTACGCTCACTGTTAGCAATGGTTCCTGTCATCTCAACATCAGCATCAAAACAGATAGTCCCACTCCAGATACACAAATGCAGGCAGACTATAAAGAAGCCACACTTACCACCAGCACATGGTGAAGCACAGAAATAATAAATGACACATCAAAGACAGCGTCCCAGCTGTAAAACATTCTCCTTTTATTCATCAGCTCATTCAACTGCTACATTACTTTGTATTGAATATGAACTGTAACAAAGTAAACACAAGTGGTTTACTGCACTAAATATGGAATAATTTGTAGCAATTTGATCCAGAAGACAATAATAAAGGCCTTAATATCGCCTCTTCTGTTATTAGAAAGCACTTCTATGATAAAAACAAAGTTTCTTGACTTTCAGTTATTCACCATTTGGTCCTAATGTACATAAATGGAAAAAATCCTTAGAGGTTTCAAAAAGCCTAAAATAGAGAAACATCTGCTAAAATTTAGGTGCAGCTGGTTAGTGAAGAGGTCCAATGCTAGAACAGCCAACATTTAAAGCTCCCTCTGCAATCAATAAAATCTCCATTAAAAATGTCATGGAACAGGGTGAAGCATTTGCCCAGGTTCAAAGTGATTTTTGTTTTGTTTTTGTTTTTAAAGCACTGACATCTTTTGGTCATCAAAACTTGTGTCACACAGGTGTTTCAGTCCAAGTCCAGCCAGGCCAAATCCCAACCAGGCCAGAGCTTGCTGCTTTTCCAAAGCAGCCAGAGTTGTTTCAGTTATACAAATAAAAAAAAGCCCAAAGCAGTTTAATTTTGGGTACAGGAATCCTGCTCTTATTTCCTGCTTAGTAACTGCACTTAGTGGTGAAGAAAATGTCACTACGTTAAGCCTATTACCAGCAATCAGCTCTTTTTAACAACTCTATCCAGATTCACACACAAAGGATCTTACATGAGACTTGCACTGGACTCTGTGATCCTTTTCAACCACATTTATTCTGTGATTCTATGGCATGGCTACATTTTTTTCCTGTTTGGGGGAAACCTGAATGATATTTACATAAAACAACTCATTCATATGATACCAGCTTAATTTTGGGCCAGAGAAGTGTAAATGTAGACTACTACAATCATCCATTAGGAGGGGGGTGGTGTCCCTCAAAGCTATTGATTTAATTTTTCAACTGAAATGGAAATGAAAGGGACAAACAAACTCCAGTTTTTCAGCAACAGCATCAGTCACTCGACTGTACCAGGCAGGTAACATTTCTGTTGGAAAGGACACGGACTGTTAAAACAAGAACATTCAATTTGTTACTGTGCCCCAGAGCAACCTGAGCACACCAAAAGAGTGAAAATACCCCAGCCTGAAACGTGAAGCTTAAGTCCACCTGCCTAATGCTATCCAGTGCCTGTGAATACAATACATATGATAAATGACCTTGTATAAATTGAAAAAGAGAGTTAAAGGCTTGATTTAACAAGGAAAAAGAGAAAAATATTGCATCCTTTGCCAGTTACCCAAATCAACAACTAGAGCAAAGTGATAGAGATCGTCACTTTTCAAACATGGGAACTTCATGTTTTCTTGTAGAGTTTGTACAGCTCCAAGCACTTCATCAATGTAATTTAAATATTGACAATAACTCAGTTGCATGGGGTTTTTTGTTTGATTGTTTCTGTTTTTAAGAGCATGATAAAACTTGAATAGTCCCTTATGTTTCTGCTGATAGAGGCAACAGGAAGGATTAGTAACATAATTCACAACCATAATCTTGGAACACAGAACCATAAGCTACCCAAAGATTGAGGTGGTCCTTGACTCCTGATAACTCTCGGCTTTTATATCCTGGTTGACTGCATCACATCAAATATCTCCCACAAAAACAATAAAGATGTGCTCAGTTAAGAAACTTGATTTTTGCACTAAGAGTCTATAGCAGGAAGTAAAGTAACACATAAGCAAGCAAACCACAAGCTGGCTGTACAAAAACTGCCAGAGCCAGCTGACTGTGGGTGTTCTGGTGAGTCCCTGTGCCTTCAACACAGCCATGGACACAGCCCATCTTAGAAGCACTTCGGAATATTAAGAAATATTTTTGTTGTCTTCCTGTATTTAGAAGAATGTTGACTTCAAGCATTAGAGTGCACTTTCAAAACGAGGATGTACCTTTTATTGATCCTTCACAAACTGTTCGTGCTCACTGTCAGATCTCCTCAAAGCTGCCGTTCAAGCACTCAAGTCAGAAAGCTAACTCAACTTTGAAACATATTCCTTCTCACAGAAAAGACCCAAACCCAAGAACAAATCCTGAGCTCTTATGGAGCTTATTCGTCAGATAGCACACAGTTCCTTCAATCAAAATACATTTTTCCAAAAGGTAAAATGTTTGTCCAAGTTGTGTAGATAGCAACACCTTCTGCTTTACGCAGTCACTTGAAATATAATAGACACGATTGTGAAGAACAGCACTAAGTGCTTGCCCTGTTCCTATACCCCCCCCCAAGTATCCATCGCTGGCCTGTGCTAGAGACAGCAAACACTCAAAGAGCATTTCATTACTTCTAGTACGGCCCCAGGTTGATGGTTCCCCTTCAGGGAAAACCAGGGGAAAATGCAGAGAGCTGAAGATACTGAGCATAAAATATTTTTCTTTGCTGACTTTTCAGATTAACTGCAGTGGACTGCAGCAACTATTTTTATTTTTTAATCAGTTGGGTCAAAAGAAAATAGCTTGTCACAGTTAACCTTACTGCTGCACAATGCATGTCTGTGAGCGCAAACACTACCCAGAATATCCAAGTGACTTCTAAAAGACTTTTATGGATATTCCACTCTCAAAGGATGCTGGATGAGATCAATGGACGCCAACCGAGATCATTATGTATGACTTACCTTGCCCATTTCCTTCCCTTTCTGCCTTTGAGGCTCTTTTAGTGCACTGAATGTCTTTCTGGGGAATTTCATTTAATATCTTGGCAGCATACTCAATTCCTCCTGTCAGATCCTTGAGGCAGTCCTATAAATAAAGGGCAGAATGGTTTATTACTAGAGTCAGCAAAAGAATTGTGCACAATGATGTCCTTACTCATACCACAACGTTATTAAAATGTGCAGGCTGTTTCTGCAGTTCAGAGGCAAAGGGAGTCAAGCAATTCTAACTTAATGGCTCCAGTTCTAGGGACTCGAAGTCTCCTAGATACACAAGTGAGACTTTGTATTTTGAATTCTGCTCCACATGAGCTGCCATCTCTGCCACCTCCTCTACTTCTGTTCACTCACACAGGCCCACATCTCACTGCTCCTGCATGAGCACATCCTTGCTTTGTGTTTGATACCCATACATAATTACTATCAACTGCAAACTGCACTTCAAGCTGTAGCAAATGGCAGCCTGAGGAACACACGGTGCTACCTCAAAGCCCAGGACTCCTCGTGGACCTGTGTATTTCCAGCTGCCACTAGCACGCAAGAGACCTGGAAGAAGCCACGTAGAGTCCCCATTCAACATCCACCAAAACTTCCACAGTGGTCTTAAAACTTTGATCCAAAGTAAAATAGGAAGCAGGTTATTGCTAAACGTGCTAATGTAAAACTAGCCTACTTCAAAAAGACTTCAAAGTACTTGCTAGTGTTGCAGAACAATCCATTCAGGGATGACTTACAAACACAGATTGCAGCCAGACTCGTCATTTTATCAGGATGCTCATCTTATTTGTGTGCATTAGATCCGGGGGTTTACACGAGAAGGAAGAATTTTAGTATTTACTTTTTTAAAAAAAGAAAATATTTCAAACATGAGGAAAGCACTAAAATAGGACTCAAACCTACCCTTTCACCATTTGGGAATTGTAGTACTACAAACACTAACATCAAAAACTTAACCGGTTTTGAAGTGGGCAAAGTTGTTTAATGTGTTTCCAGCATGATTCTCCTCAAGCATTAAAAGTACTTTCATTTTCCTACTTTAAGTGATGAAATAGTGCTTGATGTTGTCTAGTAACAGACTGGCAAGAAAGAGTCTGAAAAACATCAGCAGCATCTTATTCAGGTGCAGCAGTTTCAAGGCAAACACATTTACCCTATGGGCAGCTACTCCCCTTTCTAAGCAGGCAGTACAGAGTCATCTACCTGGAGGGGAAGCTGGAAGCAGGAGTATCCTCAAGACTCTGAAGAGGGGCATTACTTCAATAAATTAACTTCAAAATAGTTTATATTTAAGGCTTATAAAAACCCAGCAAAACATCACGTCTTGACAGTCATACCATGGGGCAAATGCTCCATATGAATCATTGTCAGCCTCTTCTGGGAGACAGTGAAGGAGAAGGAGACGTGCTCCAGTCGAATGGGATTCTGTGAAGTTAATCCTTGCCACAGGAGAATGCACCATATATCAAATGTGGTTCATTTTATGACAGAGCTGCCTCCTTGAACGGGTAGAGATTCTGCTATGCCAAAGGAATGACTGACGGGTATATACACAAAGACACACCGGACACACCTCTCTTCCCTTCCAGTTTATGGAGCAAGTAAGCTGCACAGGCCAAGAGACCTACTCTTACTCCTGTCCTCTTGACCTCACCTCCTCACCAAAATTGTTCATCTGATGCCTTACAACAGAATTTTAGGGGAGAAAAGCAAGATTCAACTGGCAATAAGTTCCACACTGCTAACTAGAACAATCTATTTTTCTGCTTGTGGACTTAAGAGTATTTAACTGCTGGGCTCACTTCTTGGCATGTGAGGGGGGACAGATATCAACGCTTGCAACTGGTGTTCTACAATCAGTACCTGTTCAGCTTCTACTCCCATTGACTCTCAACCATGGAGCAATGTTGTAACTGTTGTTATGATGCCTGCTGGCACAAGGTGGTGGGCAAGGAATAAATTATATATATAAAAAAAAAAAAATGACT
>JANHGN010018057.1:15935-26473 GCA_024605025.1 Megaceryle maxima
GTTCATGCATTGCAGCTCACCTTATGTTTTGTCTATTAATTTCTTAAGTACTTTTGGTTCTTTGGTACACAACCTACATTTGCATGTTAAGCAAGTACAATCCTTATTCATAATGCAGTATAAATACTAACAGGTTTTTCCAGTATCTGTCTGTAATATCAAAATAATAAGAACCTGTTTAATTGGTTGTGGTTAACATACTCTGTTTTACAGTATCTTAACAGTTCTTTTCTGACCGGCCTGAATTACAAGTATAATGATGCATTAAACTTAGCATTATATTTTTTCAAAGGCTTGTTAACAACTCAGAGTTTTTCATAAGCTGAAATTCTTTACTGTGGATTTTAGCTAGTTTATTCCTTCTTCTGAAAAGCATTGCCTAAAGTAATATTTCTGTCAAATGAATATTTTTGTTGGTTTTTTTAGGTCATACAAGAAACCAAACTTAAGCAAATATACACAGCAGAAGAAAAATACATTCTTAAAGTATCTGCTTATACAAACCTAACCCTCTCTACTAATACAGCCCTGAGGGCAGCACAGTTTCTCACTAGCTCAGTGAATACAGATGAAAGAAGACGGCTGGAAAACCAGCAACAGGTAGGAATTTATTTGTGTGCTGTGTACGATGTGCACTACAACCTATTTTATTGTGCAATAAGCATAGCCTACTTGCATGTGTTAGTATGGTGTGTTTGTAGTGAGAATGCTAGTCATGTGTGTCCTTTATTTCAGGACATTGTTAACACACTGAAGTCATTGGATATGCGTTTGACTACATTGTTTGAAAGACAGAAACAACTGGAACACAGAGACAATGAGCTCAGGCAGCAGAAGAAAGAGCTTTTAGAGAGACAAAACAGGAGAAGACAGTTGGAATCGAAAATTGGTGTGAAGTATGATAGGTAGGAAACAAGCTATATTATCTATGAAACACGGACAATTTTAATACCAAGGTAGTTTGACTTCCTCATACTGCAGTGTGCTTTTACTCTTACAAAGTAACCAATAGTTGAGTGGTAGATAGAGGTGATAATCAAAGCAAAAAAGATGTTTAGAAATGGAAATTAAGAGAATATTAGAGAAACCATGTAACAATGTTCCAAATGGTTTCCTGTAATAAAATCATAGGATTCCAGTGAGAGATAGTTGCACTGATTTACTCAAATAGTCTTCTGTCTTGGTGGCACATACCTAGATAATACTATAATGTACATAAATGGTACTAAGTAAGCATGTCAGGGATCGAGTTGGACCCTGATTGTCCACAGTCTTGTCTTAATGTATTTTTGGGTTTTATGGACCTCTTCAGTTAGTTCTTCTGTTACTCCTTTGTAACTTGTTCTGTTACTCCTCAGTATTTCACTGAAACACTCCTAGAAGGCAGTGTAGCTGAGACTGCCTCAGGCTTCATTCCCTCCAGTCCTGTAGAACAGTCCCAGCAGATCTTGTACCCTCAAATACCTATAAGTTCCTATGCCACACTACTTTTTGTTTTCTGAAAGTTGATGCTGGTGCTTGTGTGCACAGCTCTTGCATTATGGTGCATTAGACTGAAAAGACAGTATAGAGGGAAAAAAATAAAAGAAAAATAGGGCCACAGGGATGTTAGATGGACTGGAATCAACTTCTGTATAGTCATATGTGTCCAGGTTGCTGTAAAAAGAAGCAGCTTTGAACAGTGCGGATGTGAGCTTAGCCTCAGTGCCAAGTATTGCTCTCATGTTTCTTGTTAGATTGTCATGGTGTTTTACTAGACTATAGAATACAATTTAAAGGTAGGAGGTGGACCCTTAACCTAAATAAATATTAAGTCCTTCTGTTTGAAAAAATAATTACACTCCCCTAATTTTGAATGCAGGTAAGAATCCTGACACAATGACAGACAAGGCTGTTAAAAATATTCTTGTATAATGTAGGCATGCAGAGGTAGAAATTATTTCTACCTTTCAGGGAGTAAAACAATTTTCAAATATTTATGTTTCAAGCATCTGAATAAGGCCGGATATAATTTTGAAAGTAATAAACAATAACAGAATCACTTAGGTTGGAAGGGACTTCATTTAGTCTGTAGTCCAGATGTGTTCTCAAAGCAAGGTCAACAGTGAATTCAGACCAGATTTTCAGGACTGTATCCCACTGCATCTTGAATGTCTCCATGGAGACTTCACAACCTGTTTGGATATCCTGTTCCACTGCTGGATGTCCTTACAGGGAAAAAGTTTCTGCTGGCATCCAATCTGGGTCTTTCTTGTTTCAATGTATATCTGGTGTATGTCATCCTTCTATTATGTACCTCTTAAAAGCACCTGGTTCCATCCTGTCAGTGGATCGTTCCTTGTGGGAAGGATGGGGGAGTTGGGGGTTGATATTAGGTGCCTTGAAGCTTTCCCTTGTCTAGGATGAATAAGGTGAACACAGTCATGCTGTGCTTGTTAGGCCTGTGCTGTAGCCCCTGGCTATCTTGGTTGCTTTCCAGATTTGTTCCAGTTTGTTGATGTTTGGGGCAGGGGGTGAAAATGAGTGCACTGCTGAACAGAGAGGAAAAAATCCCTTTCCTCCTTCCTGTGCTTCCATTCATACAGCCAAGGACACTGGGGAACCTTGTTGCTGCCAGGTGCACTGCACCTGTTCATTGTCCACCAGTACTTCAAATCCTTCCCTTCTGAGCATCTCCGCAGTCTTCTCTTCAGAAGAGGATTACTGCCAGACCCTCTTTCTTCCAAGGGTCAGGACTCAGCATTTGTCCGTACTGAATCTCATGAGCCTTGTGTTGACACCTTCCTCCAACCACAGTAGGTCCCTCTGAATGGCAGCCCTGTTGCTTGCCTGAGTTTACTGTCTTTTGAAACTTGACAAGAGTGCCTTCTGTCTGCTCTGTGTCACTGGCAGGGATGTTAAACCAGACAGACTTCAGGACTTAATTCTGCTGTACACCGAGTGCGAGGCAGAATACAACAGACTAATCCATGACCCTCTGAGCCTAACCATCCACCCACTTTCTTTTTACCTTACTAGTCTTCCATCTATCCAGACTGCAATCTTCCAGCTTGAGCACCACAATATTGATTGAGGGAGACAGCACTGAAAAAATCAGTGGAATGGGTCTAGATCCATTAGCCTGAGAAGAAAGTGGGGTTTATGCAGCTTAATGCTCCCAGGTGCAACCAGTAGTGAGACTGAGCCTGTTTTCCAAGTAGACACGTTCACACAGAGCACATCTAAACAGCATGTAAGCACATATTTATACACAGCCACAGAGCACAGATACACACAAAAACCAATTGGGTCAACAGCACCAGTGTCTACCTCATATTTCTACTCTGAGTGGGACGGGGCTCGCCTAGTGACCCTCCTGCATGTACATGCATATGCACAATGTGGATCCCATCAGCTGGATTCAGACACTGAGTCTGCACAGTAGCTACCTCTGGACCTCAGTCTCTGCAGTTGCTGGTACCTGGACCTGCAAACCCCGGAGGCTGAAGCCTTGCTCCTGTTGCCTGTGCAGGCTGCCTTACCCATGTGCATATGTATATAGAACTGGATGGGACTCCTTGGTTTCACAGAAACAGAATAACAGAGTGGTAGGTGTTGGAAGGTACATACGACAGGTCACCTAGTCTTACCCTCCTGACAGAGCAGGTCGACCTAGAGCAGGCAGGTTTTGGAATTCTCCAGAAGAGTCTCCACCACCTCTCTGGGTAACCTGTTCAAGTGCTCCATCACCCTCAGAGAAGTTTTTCGTTACATTTAAAAGGAACTTCCTTTGTTCTATTTTGTGCCTGTTGCCCCCTTTCCTATTACTGCTCACCACTGAAGAGAGACTGGCCCCATCTTCTTGACACCTGCCCTTTAGATATTGATAAGCACTGATGAGGTACCCTCTCAGCCTTCTCTTCTCCAGGCTAAACAAGCTCAGGTCTCTCAGCCTTTCCTTGTAAGAGACACTCCATTCCCTTAATCATCTTTGTAGCTCATCTTTGGACTTTGTCAGTAGTTTTCTGTCTCTCTTGAACTGAGGAGCCCAGAACTGGACACGGTACTCCAGATGTGGCCTCACTAGGGCAGAGTGGAGGGCCAGGAGAACCTCCCTTAACCTGCTGACCACACTCTTCTTAATGCAGCCCAGGAGACCATTGGCCTTCTTGGCCACAAGGGCACAGTGCTGGCTCATGGTTAACTTGTCTACCAGGACTCCAGGGTCCTCATCCTTGGAGCTGTTTTCCAGCAGGTCAGCCCCTAACATGTAGTGGTGCATGGGGTTATTCCTCCCACAGGTGCAGGACTCAACATCTGCCCTTGTTGAACTTTGTGAGGTTTACCTCAGCCCAATTATCCAGACTGTCCAGGTCTCACTGAATGGCAGCACAGCCTTCAGGTGTGTTAGCCACTTCTCACAGTTTTGTATCAGCAAACTTGTTGAGGGTCCACTCTGTCCCTTCATCCTGATCATTGTTGAAGATGTTGAGTAATACTGGACCATCACTGTCCCCTGGGAAACATCACTAGCAATAGATCTCCAGTCGGACTGTGCTGATGATTGCAGCCCTCTGAGCTCTGTTGTTTAGCCAGTTCTCACTCCACCTCACTGTCCACCCATCTCACCCACACTTCCTAAGCTTAGTGATGAGGATGTTATGGGAGACAGTGTCAGAAGTCTTCCTGAAGTCAAGGTAGACAATATCCACTGCTATCCCCTCACCTACCTTGCTAGTCACACCATCGTAGAAGGCTATCAGAGTGGTTAAGCATGATTTCCCCTTGGAGAATCCACACTGGCTACTCCTGATAACTTAATTTTTTTCCACTTGCTGAGGGATGACCTCCAGAATGAGCTGTTCCATAACTGTTCCAGGGATAGAGGTGAGGCTGACTGGCCTATCATTTTCTGTGTCCTCCTTTTTGTCTTGAAGACTTGACTGACATTGGCTTTCCTCCAGTCCTCGGGCACCTCTCCTGTCCTTCATGACCTTTCATAGATGATGGAGAGTAGCTTAGTAACAACATCATCCAGTTTTCCTCAGCACTCGTGGATGCATCCCATCAGGGCTGAGGTGGGTGTCCAGTCTGCCTAAATGACCACTAAACCCATCCTTTTCAACCAAGAGAGAGTATTCCTTCCTCTAGACTTCTGTCTTTATCTCTTACCTCCCAGTACTAGGATTCCTGAGTAACCAACTTTGTGTTCTGGTTTGTTTCCCAGTAGCCCAACTCTGTGATCTTGTCCTCTGAGACACGCAGGCATACAAATGTGCAGAGGTAGCCATGACTCCCTTAGTCTACCCCAATAGCCAGTACCCATGTCATCTTGCCCTTAAGTACATACATATACATGCCAGCAGGTCTTACCCCTGGAGACAGCAGACCTCATGGTCTCCATCAACCAGGTTAGACTCCTTAGGTCCTTCAATAGGCATCCTTCCTGTGGTCCCATCCTTAGTGACACACAGAGCCTCTTGGTTCCCAGGCCACTTCACCTGCTTGCCAGCTAGTCTGGCTTAGTTTTAGCTAGGGATCAACCACTCACTTGCACACCTTAATTTGTACCAGGTGCTAGCACCATGGACACATGAGCTTCTGACCTGTGGTCCCACTCCAGTGTCTGTCACTTCAGTCTACTCACTCTGGTCTCTCCAGTTGCTGTCACCGCAGACAAGCAGGCTCTCTCTGACTTGTGATCTGACTATAGTTGCTTGCACTTAAACTTCCATTAACTCGCATTAAAGATGAAGAGAGAGTCCCTCACCCTGGAAAGGAGTGAAAAATGGGATTGCGTAAGGGTGTGCCGATTGGGCATGGCTGAACAAGTGTTACTGACCAGCCAGCTGACATGTAAGTGTCCCTTTTATCTCCATATCACTGTTTTCCCATCCTTATTCCTCTCCAGCTCACCTAGATCCTTCCCTTTCTCTGCATTTGTTTTTCCCCCTTAATATCCAATAGTAAGTCCTGCACAGTTGCAAACTGCCTTTCTACTGCATCCCATGATGTCTCCTATATCCTCAGGAAACAACTCCTCTTAGTCCAGAGGGTGTTATGGACTTACCTTATTAAGTTTCACACCTGGACACTGGTGCCAAGGCTGTCTTGGGACAGGGTGTCACTTCTTCTGAGACCTGTAGGACTGCTAGAGTGCTGCTGTGTTCCTCTTGGCTCACAGAGATGGGCATCTCATGGGCTTATGGCTCCTGTGACAGACCTGGGGATAGTAACCTTGGGGGTAAACCCAAATAATATCCTACTTGCCATTTCACCTGCCTGCTATTGTCTCTCCTTTGTGGGTGTGCCGGTGATCTTTTATCAGAAACCCACCAGAAAGACACTTGATCTCCCATCATCCAGTCGTTTTACAGTTGGGTTCATCGGGTATGATGTATCCTTGCTAAATGCTTGCTTATTCTTTGCTCCTAGAATAGTTTTCTGAAGGGACTTGCTCCACAATTTTCCCAGGGATTAAAGGTGAGAATGATTAGTTTGTCGTTTCCTGTGTCATCATCTTGGCCTTTTTGGCTGCTTTTGAAGATCTCAAAGTGCTTTGCAGCTTACTAAACACCATGATTATTTCATATTAAGTTCTTCTAATACATGGTTTTGGGGCTTAAAACAAGTGAAAAATTCTGGTTTTCTGCAGTAAGCTGAGGACATAATTTTTTTTGCTAGTACATATGATTATGCAAAGAATTATGCAAATGTCCTGAACTCTCATGTATTGTATTGTTGCAAGGAACTAATAGCAGAAGGAGAATGTCATACTTACTGATTGCATTGTCATACAACTGATTTCATTGAGATTTTTTTTTTTTAAATCTGGAATTTACAGAAGGAATATAGTTACTGAGTGATGCTCTTAGTAACCATAATCAGAGGTACTTTGATTATAAATTTTTGTCTTTTAAATTCCTTAGCTTTAAAGTGTATAGATGAGGAATGCCTCTAGTATGTTTGGAATGTTTAGGTGTAAAAATTCATATTCTTGCTAATTGTTGGTTCGTCACCAAGATTAAGAATTTTTGTATTTTTCTACAATTTATTGGTTTAATGAAATACTGATTCCTCCCATAGTTTAAAACAGCTAGAACGAGATGCTGTCGACCTAGAGAAGGAATCTCAACAGGCAAATGTAAAGATCAAAGAAATAAATATCCAAAAAGCAAGACTTGTTGCTGAATTAATGCATCTCATAAAGGTATGTGGTTTTTAACTCAATATGTGTCCCACTACTACGAGAAGTCCAGTTCTTGTAACTTAAGTAAGAGGTATGCAACATTTGGATGTGCTACTCTAGATGTTTACTAGGTAACTTGCTTCAATATAAACATCTTTGAAGCTTTTATGAAGTTGAACTTGTTTATCTGTCATTAATTCAGTTTATAGATCATTTGCTTGCATTGATTTGACTGTCATTGACTGAAGTCTTATAATCCATGGTCTGATTCAGTAAGTAGAGGAATGAACTTGAAATAAACCATTTCAGCCTGTACATTTTTGGAATACTGCATAATTCTATGAACTGTTCCTCCCACCCTTGTTTATAATCTCCTTTTTTGTTGTTTTTACTAAAAGAAAATTTAGTCATTAGCCATGTGAAAAATTGACCTTATCTATTGATCCATAGTTGTGGAAGAAGGCTAGGATGGGAAAAGTACTCAAGCCTCAGGCTCCAATGTTATGAGGTTTTCCTTAACTTGAAAAAGAAGAAAACAGTCTGGACTTAATTGTTGCTTTAATTTACCCTCTATGTCCTAATGGAACTGACACAAGGTGAATTTTCTTAATTTTATTTTTTAATAACTAAGGAACAAGAAAAAGTTACTTTTAGTTACAAGGGAATCTACTTCTGCTTGTGCACTCTGTAAGAAATGGTGCCATTCTTGCAACCACTTTGAGCCTCTATGTTGTTACTTTGCCATGTCTTACTAACATTGAAATACATTCTTGCTTATCCCTGAAGAGAGTTGAGTATTACCTTTGAAGCGAGGCTGAGTTCAATAAACTTCAGTTGCTGATGTTTATACAACTAAAAAAAAAAAAAGTCTAGATAGGTGGCCTGTTTCTGTTTGTTGATAAGCATGGACTGCAACAACTGGAATGTTTCAAAGATCACCTTTGAGTCAGCTAGACAAAGCAATCCTGAAAATGCCAAAGAATGGCAGAGAACACCAGCCATGTTAAAAGGGCTGCTTAGGCTGTAGATTAATTTACAGAATTTACAGAACTTGTGGAGCTAATAATAGTATTGAAAGCTAATTCTTCTCAAAACTTATGCAAATGTTCTGTATTTAAAACAGAAATTTCTAGAATATGTTTTTGACTTTTTTACTTGATGCCCGTTTCCCTGTACATAAACTGTCCAAGTGTGTTCCTGTTGTAAAGTACACTGGTGCTGAGTTGTTTACTGACTGCTGTATGACCTGCCTGAAGGTGTGTCTTAATCTCTCTTTCACCTACTATAGGAAAATTAATTTGACACATACTGTGTATTTCTCAGTATACCAGGGGTGTAGGCAAGGATGGACGGTATTTGCCTGAAATAGCTACTGATTGCAAAAGGCATTAATTTCAATTTTATATCAGCTGTATTTTCACACTGTGTGATATAGGAAGAAGTACATGTTAGGACATACAAGAGCAGAACACGGTCTGGTACAAGAAAGATCTTTCATTATATGCTTGGTCAAAACTGTTGAAATACATACATTTCTGGTCATCCCCAAATTAAACTTCATGAGTGCTTCCAAGTTTATGGGAGTCTTTGTACTTCAGTAGTTGCTGTAGGCTATTGAAGTGAAAAAACCTAAGGTAGCCATATGTTTTCAGCATACTCACTTCTGCCACAGAAAGAAATTTAAAACATGTATGGGATTTGTATGTGCTTGTCTGGTGGCAATATGATCTATTTTTTTAAGAGTTCTGGGACTTGTGTGGAACAGGCAATGAGAGTGACAAGCTGCATGTGTATTTACACAAATACTCAAGGCAGAGTGTACTTGGCACATACCTAATACATGTCAATGCTTTACAACTAGTCAGAAATAGCATTGTTTCACTGTTTCAGATTATGATACTGATTTTGCATGTGGTTCTCTTAGTGCTCTTTTTTTAATAATCTTAACTTTTTCCATCTCCTTTCATTATTACTATTTTTTTTTCAGCTTACTTCTCTGGTAGTTGTTTTTAAACTGTTCAAGTGGATAGGAAATGAATAAATGTTCCCGTGTCTCAAGTTTGCACTGTAGAAACTTTGCATTGAAGCTACAAATAATAAAGATCTCGGACCTTGGCTGACTGTTGTGGTCAGAAGCTAACACTCTCAAAACTTCATCCTGCAGGTCCCCTAGGTGTACAGTTGAAACTTTGTCCTCCCTTTCATTAAGAGAGAGGACTCCTTTGGGGGGAGAGGGAGAGGGCAGGTTAATCAGTGTTCTCAGTGCTCCATTATTTGAGGTTTGAAGCTACCCTTCACACAGTCAGAATGCATTGCTGATTTTGAAGCCTCTAGGCTGACTCATTTAAGGAAGCAACCAACCACTTTAATGTCAGAATTGTCAAACCGGGTACTGGGGATCACTAAAGCCTGCTATGAAACTTAGAAAATAGAACCTCCTTCTGTTGTCATATGCTGTTACAGTTAAGGCACAAGACACTAGTGTCATTGTACAATCTGGTCAATCACCTTGCTTTGTCAGTGAGAGAGGCATATATCTTACATATTTATTTTTTGACCTTTTCCCATCTCTGTATGTGACTTGTGAAGTCCATTAAATGCACCTGTTGGATTCTGTCTCTGAGAAAGGATTAAGATGACTTTGCCTTTTCTCATGTTTTACATGGGAGTATATGGTGTAGAAAAAGAGGATATGATTTTTTGGTGTAAAATGATGTGGCTGCAAGTGGTGTGTATATGCTTACAGATTAAAAGTACAGGGGAGTATACATCTTGAAGAGCTTGGATCACCAATAAATCACCTTTCTTTTTCATTGAATTTGACAGACAGCAGTGTTGAAGAGCTGAAGACAGAGTAAGATTGTGTGCTGTGACTAAAAATGGATAGTCTCTAAAGCCTCATAGTGATTATATCAGGTCTGGGTCTCTTGTGGAAAAAAATGACATTTTCTGTTTTCCTACATAGAACTGCATATCAATGAACATCCTCAAAGCAGATTTGGTTCTTCAGAGTGCTGTGGTGGCTGCTGAGAAGAACAGGCTAGAATCAGAGTATAAAGCATCAAGTGTACAACTAAAAGCTGCAGAGGTAACTGTTTCTATGAATACTGCGATATCTAATATTAAAACATTTTCTGTGAAAGCCTTTATGACGTAGAAAAGGATTCTTCTGTGTTTAGAAATGGGTATTAGTACTGGTAATTATTTAGTCTTGATTTCTGTAGTTTGACTTCAGCTTCTTCAGTTAAAGCTGAACAGGAGCTCTGCCTTCCTCAATTAAGACAGCTAAGCTTCAGTGAAAATTTGCCGAGAAGTCATGTCCTGGATCTTTTTATTATAATGCATAGCCACTGTTATTTGGAAGTATTAT
>JANHGN010018057.1:56713-66824 GCA_024605025.1 Megaceryle maxima
CCACCCCAGCAGACCGACGCCCCTCCCCAAGCCACCCCTGCCTTCACAAGCAGCTGCTGGAGCTGGCATTTTTGGATCGCTTGATCATGCTGGGGTGAAATTCGGTGTGGCGGCGGGCGTGCTTTGTCAGGTGGTCACTCCGCATGAACCGCTTCTCGCAGAGAGGGCATCGAAACTGTTTCTCACCGGTGTGGGTTCGGTAGTGCCGAGTGAGCTCGTCGGAGCGGGAGAACTTTTTAAGGCAGTCAGGCCATGTGCAGGGGAACGGTCGCTCTCCTGCAGGGAGGAAAAGGATGATAAGAGGTTTAGGAGGGTGGGGATAATGCAGGCCAGCACATACCAGCTTCACCAAGGAGACGGGTAACACACTGCTGAGGGGAAAAAACTTTGTTCCCTGCTGTGGTGCCATCTTCTGTGCAGTTGTTGATGACCTGCTTCATCAGGTTTCAGTCTCACCTCCAGCAGAAGCCAAAAATCCCTCCAACTGCATGAAACTCACACTCCAGTGCAGAACCTTACATGACCCCAACGACTGTCAAAACAACAGATGAGCTCTGCTTGTGCCTGCACATTTTTCGCGTCATGCTCACTACAGCGGTTTGGGAAAGGAGCACTAGTATTATTCCTCTAACACTTCCATTCTGATGAATAAAATAATTTGTAACTGTTAGAAAAGAAGCCAAAAAAAAAAATCTTTTATCTAGGACAAGAAGTCATTCCAGCCTGGAGAGAACTGAGCAGGGAGGAACTGGGGAGAGCAGTGCAGCTGTGGAACTGCAAATGCATAGAACAAAACCACTGCAGCTGCAGGGGGAAGTCCCATGCTGCACTCTCCTCCCTTACACCAGAAATCCAAGCTGCTCCAGTGGGTACAGGTATCCTCCCCTCAGTCTCTTAGATGGCTTGAAAACTGCTTCATTATTCACAGCTCTATCAGTTTATATGTTTGCTATGATGGTGAAGAACCAAACCAGACACCTTAACTTAAACCACACTGTACCTCTTATCTTAAAAACAAGGGTGTAAGGATTGAACAGCACTCACTGTAATTTTCCTGGCACCTCACATCCCTGCAGTTCACCTCCGCAGGCTGAACAGGCTTTGCCTACAGGCAAACCTGATGCCAGGACTCCTGGTTGGTAAGGCTGACCCTAGTCCATGGAACAGATGGAAATCAAATGTGTTTACATTCACACAAAAAAAGAAAGAGGCATTATGCACCACTGCAGTTTGATGCCTTAATTCCCTTTCTTAAGAGTCTCCTGAAGGGAATATCAATGACAGCTATGTCACAGCTATTTATAGTCAACCACAAAATATAAAAACTATCCCAGGAGTTTTCCAGTCTGGGAGAGTTGTTAAGAAACTGAGGAACTCAGTTGCAGTACTATTTCTTTGTACTGTGAGGTTTCTCAAAACAGGTGAGCTCACTTTTCATTTACAGATGGCAAAAAAATGGGAGTAATTTACAAGAAAGTGTGCCTTGGAGTCCTCCACAGACTCAACAGCAGTGACAAAAGGTTAAGGTCTTGAATGAACAGCTCAGGTGCCAGGAGGACAACCAGCAGTGGAACATACAGCAGAGCTGCAGGGAGAAGAAACAGGGCTGGTGGGAGTGACTGATGGCATCCAAAAGGCCAAGGAGGATGAGGACAGACCAGGTAAGCTGAGATGTAGCTACAGCATGGGCCCTGAAAGCCCTAGTGAACCTCTCTTAAATAACAAACATTTTCACAGTTCAGGCTCCTAATGATACAGTGGTCCCTGACAGGCGGCAACTCCATCCCAGACTGACCAGCGTGCAGTAGAGCTGGAGCCAGATGAGTAGGACTGCACAGGTTGCAGCAGCCCCCGGGCAGATGCATCACAGCAGCTTCCCCTGCGCTCTGTGTCCTCACAACAATGCTGGTCCTCAGTCAGAGGAGAAGGATGGAGGGAGCAGGGGGAGCCAAGCCAGGCTGGTGTCTGATCCTGGTGGAGGCACAGCTGCCAGACCTCCTGGCCTGGGGCTATTTTATTTTATAAACAGGTTTCTTGGCTCCTTGCTGTACAATTTGAAAGCATGGTTGGAAGCCTCTCCAAAACACTACTGCCTGTATAAAAGAAATCTATTGAAACACTATGTAGGCTCACACTTGTGAAGACTGTGACTGCAGCTACATGGCTGAACAGCACCAGGAGCTGTACAGATTGTGCTTGCACAAGTGCCCACCATCCTCCCCTGGCTTTGCCCTGTCCAGCTCCTGCCCTTGGCATCCGAGGCGAGTGTCTCACTTGTGCTGCTCTTTTGTTATCTATCTCACGGTTGCTGTCACAGCTCCTGGAAGCAGGCGGCAGTGGGAGGTGCAGAACAACTTTCCAGCTCCCCCCCAAGAATGTGGGAGAAGTGCTATACATCTTGCAAGCATGGAGGCATCTAGTATCTGTCTCTGTATCAGGCACTTAAACCCCAGAGCAGCAGGAGCAGCTCAGACATCCTGCTCCATTCCCAGGAGCCACGTACCAAATCACCTACCTCAGGACAGCTCTTAAGCCTGCAGAAGCCTACAGTACTACAGGGACCAGGTGCCTAGGCTGGATAACAAGAATCAGTCTTTGTGGTGCAGCACCTACATTTTAGGCACAGTAGTATCCAATCCAGGTCCCTAAAGGCAGCATTTTGAATCTGACTCCATGCAGCCCTGAAGAAACTGTCTTTCTCTGCCCAACCCATTCCCAGCATTGCAGATAAGGAGACAAAATGAAGTCTGATTACTGGAATTCCCTCTGAAACATGAGACCAGCGTGACCTCCACCATAAGTACCCTGCACACCTATTTCACATGCCAGGGGAAAGCATTTTTAGGATAGGCAGGATACCCACAAAGCTTTGGGGAAAGGCAGGGCCCTCTCGGGACCCCTTGTGTCCGTTTGGCACTGTGCTCTCTGGGAGCCAGCTCTGAGCTCTGTGGGGGGAAGCACGCCGAAGGCCGCAGGGAACACGGCATGCAGAGCCATGCCCCGTTGCTGACAGGAGACCCATCATGCACTGGGATGGTGAATGCAGCAGAGATGGCTGCTGGAGACAGGCAGCTGCGCTCCCCCAGGCGCACGGAGCTACCACTGGCAGCAGGCGACCACTGCTGAGACCCCAGGTACGGTGGTGGGGAACAGCTTCACCACCTCAGAGATACAAGCCTGACAAGGCTGTCGCAGCCACTTCGGCAACATGCTTACGAAAGTAGGGCAGGCATAATCCCTGGCACTGGGATGCATTAGGACTCCAGACTTCTCAGAGCAGAGAGACAACGGGGAGGGTGGCTCTTCCAGGGCCTCAGGGTTTGTCACCAATCCTGAAGATCTGCTGCTCCCCTCAGTCACAAAGCTGTAATGGATGACACCACACCAGAGGGATGGTTGCTTCAGTGGCGGACTTTGTAGGTTCAGAACAGGGGTGGAGTGTGCATTCAGGATGCTATTAAGGCAAGGCAGAGATGCCTGATGGCACATGATGACTGCCCACTTAGCAAAGCTGGTTGCTCTATTTGCTGATTACATTTGACAAACTATTTTTTAACACAGCAGAGATGTCTGTGGAAGAGTCCACTGAGCAAACAGGTCTTGTGAGTCATACGCATCCAGGCAGACCATGGCCCACAGAGCTGCAATGCAAGCTAGTGCTGCCTCCACCTGGAGATAGAAATTTCTGTGTCATGTCTTAGTCAAGAAATACCTTTTTCAGGTGACTTTTCCCCTTTACTTTTGGAAGTAGTAATGCTAAAGCTTGAAACAAGCAGAATGAACCATCAAAGCAGAGTGCTATT
This sequence comes from Megaceryle maxima, assembly GCA_024605025.1. Taxonomy (NCBI): domain Eukaryota; kingdom Metazoa; phylum Chordata; class Aves; order Coraciiformes; family Cerylidae; genus Megaceryle; species Megaceryle maxima. The sequence continues at coordinate 60,517 of JANHGN010018057.1, forward strand.
ATACTCCATTTTCTTTGGTGGTTAGCATGCTGCTTACAGTTTGAGACATGCCATAGATGGGATTTCCATCAAGAGATGAAGGAATGGTGACTGGTGTATCACACTATCTAAAACTATGTGTGACAGGATTTGAACAGGAGAGAGGTTGTAAATAATTTTCCTTAAAAACACCACCACCACCCACCAACCAACCAACCAAGAGGTACACATATATCCATGGCAGCTTACGGAAGTAACAAGTGAAACAAACTGATTTACAGGTTATAGGAATAGGTGCATCGGCAGAGCTCCCATTCTCTGTGCTGTGTGCCGCCAGGATGTAGTGAGAGACACAGTTTATGCTGAGCACAAGCTAATGGTGCCTCTTCACAGGTGTCCTTTGGAGTCTAAAGAACTCCTGCAGCCCTGCCTCACTTTAAATCTCATATGAATATAAAGGCCCTTGTGGATCCTTTTAATCTTTGCTCTCTTGCTTCACCTGACCTTTTCTCCTTGTTTCCCCTGCCCCACCCTCTACAGTAAATAGTTTCCTCTTTCTCTGAGAGTTTAAACTCTGCATCTAAGCTGCTTTGCATGATCTGGGGTAGGTCCAGTTTATTAATTTTCCATTTTATTCTGAACAGATGGTAAATGATTTAGCTTTTTTACCCCTACCCTGGAACATTCCAGATTTTCCCACACTGTAGTCTTGTGTGGGAGGGGTTTCTTTAAAAGAATAGAGAGTGAGCATCAGCAGACTCATTAATAGTACAGGTAGTACTGGTATCATGATTCATCATCTGCCTTCTCAATACAAAATGCAGCTTTAGATGTGGTCGTCTGAGGTGAGGAGATGGAGTTCACGATGGCTTTAACAAAGATTAATTTGTTTGGACAAACAAGGGATAGAGAATTTCCAAGTGTTATGGGGTTTGGGTTTTTTTTTTTTCCCTGGGGGGTTGGGGTGAGCTGGGTTTGAAAAAGGTGAATACAAAGTTGATGATGACACACTTGGGCAGTTCTCTCAGTCTGTAACAGGACATACACTATAACTGTATCACACTGAACTTCTCCTGTAGTGGAATGAAGTACTAATTTTACATGAATTACACAAATTGCTTAAGCATTGGCTTTACAGAAGACATTCAGAGATTGCTGCTGGTGTGGAAGGAAGTCTGGCCAAGATGAATTGTTTGCTAGGCTCATACAGTTCTTCTCTGCTGACAGAAGTGAGGTCTGGGACACAGCCCTGAGTTCAGTCTACCATCAGTACCAGCTAATGCAGGACAGTTTGCTGTCAAATAATGCTCACAATGCTGCTTCACACATTTAACTAGCAAGCCAAATGGACTGTAGCTACACCTGTATGAATGGACACATAATTAAGACACCTTTGAATTGACACACATTATTAAAGATGAGACCACCAAGCACATGACAGGACCACACTGCCTGGTATATACAGCAGCAACTACTTAAAAGTATCAAAACTGAAGCATGGCTCAGAGTTTAGCTTCTGGTATATAGTGTCTGTGAGTGGCTCCTGCTCTCTGCACAGCTGCTGATATGGCACGGCTAACCAGTACTTCCTGTTGCAGAGATGCCCACCTTGCCTGCAGCATCCATGCTGAAACTCACCCCCATTCAACTGCAGCAAGACTCCTGACAGAAACCTGAAGCAGCTGGTGGGAGAAGGAGAAAGGAAAGCACACAAGCAAAGCAGGACTGGTATAGTCAGCTCTGCATGATTGAAATAATATAATCCTCACCTTCATCTTCCAAGATTCTTCTATACTTCTGTGGCTGCTGGGGCTCAACATTTTCCAAAGAAATCTTAGTACTCTAGGAATAACAAGTTCTGAACCACAGTTTTTGATGCAGAGATGACAATAAGCTTTTTTTTTTTCCTCCCCCTGCGATCCCACTCACCCACCACTCTCACATGCCTCAGTGTCTCCTGAAGTATGACAGGTTCTGTAGGTAGACGTCAAGACATGGTCCAGCTTATCTTCCCTGCTGCAGAAGAGCTGCTTTCTCAGGTCTCTCACTGTTCTCCCCCTAGCATGTTGCTTGCCCCCTAGACTCTGAGCAATTTCCTGGATTTTGGCTGAGTGTTCACAAGCAAGATAGTCTGGTGAAGATGGATCTTACAGGCATCTGTGCATCCACTTCAGGGCAGAGACACCAGATGCCTTTCAAACAGCCTTTTTCCTCTTCTGAGATATTCCAAAACATCAGATCATTAAAACATGCAGCAACCACAAGGTATGGGTGCTGGTACGAAACAGGTCAGGGTGAGATCACTCTAGTTGATAGACACTAGGTACCATGTGCCTAAACCAAGGATTTCTGCAACACCTAAACCATGACCATCCAGTCTGGCAGCAGATCACACAGACACTGCCAATGGGATAGGAAATGGGTGAATGGGTTGCCAGGGGTTTATTCCACCAGCACTCAGGACTAAACACCACCAGACAATTCAGGTATTAAAATGTTGCTTTCAGCAAGTATTTAGACTGCTCTGATATCCTCAAAACCACCACTCAACATCTACTTGCATATGCAAGTGTTTGAGTTTCTTTCAAAAGACCAGATGCAAAAGCACCTGCTAAAACGCACTGCTGCTGAGCTGCTGGGACCCTAAATCACAATGAGACTCAGTCTTCCTGTTACCCCCCACATGACGGAGCATCAGATGCAAGGGATATAACTATCCTCCCTGCCTGCCTTACAAAAGGCCTTTCTTTGGTGGATCATGCCTCCATATACATACATACATATGTGTATATATACATATGATCAGTCAAGGAACCTGCCTGGCAGAGGAAATAATTCTGCAAACCTCAACAAATAGTTAAATCTACACATTCATAGCTGAGAGAAGTGTCCTCAGCAGTACCTTCTTCAGTACATGAGACAAGTTCCTAACTCTTCTCCTTTCCTATTTTGTCTCCATTCAAACTTCCCCTGTTTCACAGTAATGATTAAATATTACCCATGCAATAGAGAAAACCCAACTCTAAGCCTGGTGCTTAGGGCACTTACCTGGGATCATAGAGCACAAGGTTTAAGGTCTTGTGCTGTCTGAATGATTAAATGCTCACTAAATTTTGAGAGGAGGAGGAATGCAATTTTAGATGCACTCAGAATGGTATTTTTCTTTAATTTTGCTTATTTTGTTTTATCTATTTTGTTATTTTACTATTAATTTATTAGCCAGTTTTTCAACAGGCTCTTCTCTCAAGTTTAAGGTATTTAAAGAGTGCTCTGGGGCTATTCATAGTCATCGTTACTTGAATACAGACTGTGAACTAAGCTACCACAAGTAAACGGTATCTGAAGTGTGGTTTGCCATCACTACCTCGACTCGGGCCGCTAAATCTTAACTTGGCCCCTCCTTCTCTTCCAGATGCAGGTTTGGGAGCTGTGTGAGGCCACCAGCGGCAGTCTGGGGGCACAGCAGCACCACCACAGCCGACAAAGAGGAACAGTCATTACTGCAGAGATCCTGGCTGCTGGGGCTGCAAGACATACAAGCTAACGAGAGGTGACAACCAACATGTGGTCTTCGATGCCACAGCACAACTGTGTGCAGGAACTCCGTAAAGTTGTATTTTCTATACATCCAGAAGTCACTCTTATGGGTGATGTCTGCTCACTCCTTTTGTCCTACATGTGCACTTTAGATTGACTCAGTATGAAACCTTGCTGGAGTGCTTTCCCACTGTGACACATACACCTGTTTAAAGTTTGGGGGAGTGACGTTTAGCGGAATAAAAAAACCAAACAAAACCCAAAACCAAACAACTAGGAATTGGGCAACACTGAACTTATAGTCTTGAGCATTTCTGCCTACCTTACTCAGCTAGCAAGGCTTCCACAGTCAGTATGATCATGTTTCTCCAAGACCTGGAAATAAGCCCACTAGAACTCCAGCAATCTGCAAATTTACATTAATCCTTAAGAATGGGTGTTCCAGATGAAGGTCTGAATTTGGAAAAAAATGTCCTGCCAGCTCTGCTTTCTGCTCTTCAGTCTTATGTTAAATGATCTGGCAAAGGGACATAGCATGAGCTGGATAAGAGGGGCTCAAAATACTAAATTTCATATTATGCTCCCACAAAAGAGCCAAAAAAAGATCCCAGGGAGCAGAGGATTGTCAACATACCAGCATCTGCGCAGTCCATCAAGCTAGTGAGAAACACAAATAACAAAGCAGCACAGTCAAAACCAAACTGATACAGGGCCTGGATCAACGCTGTGATATCTATATTGCAGCACTAGGCAGCTGCAGTGCCTATCTTTTCTTTCCAACATAAATAATCCTCAGTTCCACTGTGCACACTGCCAGCCTATGGTCCACACCTCTGCCTACAGCCCTGCTACCAAACATCGGCGAGAGACAAATGCCAGGAGAGTTTCAGGGTGCATCAGCTGACCTGTCTAACAAAACTTCTGGTATTGGTTGGATCCAGTCTACACAACGATGCAGCTGTCTGAAAACCCTAGCTGAAGAGGGCGAATGTCTCACACATTTGTTTTTTCTGTGTCTAACCTCTTACTCAAGAGCACTTGATGCAGATGTGTACCTCCCAGTGATTCACAGCACCACGTTTTGAGATTTGTTTTGCCAGGCTAGTAAACTCCTGTAGGTCTTCTACAAGGAGACATCTCACAAACTACTTTTATGCTGCCTTCTCTGTCCCCTCTTTCCTGACCAGGAGGATCTGCTCCCAGAGGCCACGTGCCCTTTAATTGGCTTCTGTTCACACCATCATAGCAAACATACATTCCTTCAAGTTTGTTTCTCCTGCCAGTTTCTCTCCCCCCTCCTTGTTCAGTATCTTGCCCTTTGCTCTGCACTCACTGCCCAGGATATCTGACTGAGGTTGCTTGTTTACTCTCACAGACCTTCATTTTCCCTGGAAACCCTCTGGCCTCCAGATCTCTTTCTGTTAATCTGCTCCACCCCTATCTCCGAAGCTAATAATAACTCTACACACTGGCCATAATCAAACATATAGAACTGCCTATTTGGAGAAGTCCATGCATTTTCAAGGAAACTCTCTGCATATCTGCTGCTATTTATAATTTTCTTGGTCAGCAGAGTCCCTCACGTTCTCCAAATCTCCACACTGCTTCCAGGTCTTGGGGTCCCATGGATGTCTCGCCAATGCACATAGGTCTTCTTCTGTGCTCTGAATGGAAAGTCTGCAAGACCTGGTCATACCACCTGAATGCTCAAGACTCCCAAGCAGACACCCCTCTCATAACCCCTCTTGCCACCGCCCAACTTCAGTAGCGTCTGTGTGTCCAACAGTGCTGTAATACCATCCTGTAAGAGGCAGGGAAACCTAAAGTATGGCCACATTATAGAGCCATGCCTCTACCCACCCTCCCAACAAACAACTTTTGGCTTGCGAGTCACTGGGGATAATGCTGCCTTTTCTCTCCTACACCAAGTGCCATGCACCTCAGTGATGCCACTGGAAACAGCTCACACAGAACAACCTTACCTGTAACACTCTTCCTGCTCAAAAAACCACAACTAATTAATAATAATAGGAATAAATTCCAAGTTACTTTTGGATAGTAGTGAAGAACCTGGGCAGGCAACAGCTCCATTTCAATGATATGCTTGTCCTTGTATCCTCAGGCCTTTGCAAGTTAATACATTTTGAATGTAGGTACACATACGTGACAGAATGAAAAAGCGCCTGATCATATCGTGGAAGCACCAGGGGCCTGGCAAGGAATGAAAGGACTGTTCCCCCAGGAAGGCACAGGGTTCAGATTTTCTTGGCTTCCTCCTACAAATCCTGCTCTACTAAGGCAGGCTGAGCTCCGTGGGATTGGTGGCACAAGCAAGGGGGCTGTTTGCACAAGTAGGATGTGCAGAGCCACCCGCTGACCTTTTTCTGTTAAGATCAGTGCAGAAGACAATTTCTGATGGATGATTAATTTGGGTATTCTGGAAATTGAGCATCAAAGGCCCAAACTTCAAGCAAACAGTTATACAGATATTTTCAGTCTCTGAAATATGGAATGCCTTTGAAACAACAAGTTTAAAGAACCACTAATAAGATAAAGACCTCTAACTTCTGAGCATCAAGTCTTTGGTCTTCTACTCTTCTTTTGCTTTGTATTTCACTTCTTGCTTTGTGTCAGTTTAGCAAAGATGGTCTGGTGAGTTTTTAGATTCCCACAATTACATAACCAGAGCTTTCCAACTTTATGGTTAGTATTTGTGAGAAAAAGCAGCTGTGGCTACAAGCAAGCTCCCAGGTATGAACATAAATCCTAAAAACATTTTCCAAGATAGAACA
>JANHGN010018058.1:0-11727 GCA_024605025.1 Megaceryle maxima
TTTCCCCCCCTGATGGTGGGCTGTTCCTCTCCTTGGGACACCTGAGGGTTAACCTTTATTGGTTAAATGAAATACAATTACTTTATTCAGAATTAAACATGCTATCCAATGCTATCCACAGCTGTAAATTAACAGCCTGGCTCTCCCAGATGAAAAAAAGCCAAACACATGCTCACCGACACACCTGCAATACTGCTCTGAATCCAGGAAAGACATGGACAAAACTGGAACAAGTTCATAGGAGGGTACCAAGGCAGCAAGGTTGCAGTCCTTGCTTTGCGGGCAGTTGCCCCAAGATGAAGCCTGGTTCATCTGTGAGAAGGCACGGCTTTGGGGGCACTCAACAGCCTTTCCTACTGACAGAACAAGCTGTGTCCTTATTGTTATACTTTTCTGTGCATTATTAGGGAATAAAAGCATGAATTAAAAAGGTGGAGCTCAAAGCAAAATACCATCAGTAGGGCAGGAAACTCACTTGTACTCCAGACTGGTGTCAAAGCAGCAGTCTTCCAGCGCATCCAGGGACTTCATTAGAACTAAATTAAGCTGTTGACTGGGCACATCACTAGAAACACAAAAGAAAACAGAAACCAAAAGAATTCAAAACACAGCTCTGTTCTTTAAATCACATAAGATATTAAACCTCCTGCTAAGACTGAGCATACCAGTAAACAGAGTTCTCTCTTTGCTGTAACAGGTTCTTATCACTAGTCTGTAAACAATAACTATGACTCGTCATTTGTGTCACATTCCTATAAACACACTCATATACAAGCAATAAAAATATATTCAGACCTTAACTAGCAACTGTTACTGCTACAACAACCAGAAAGAAACCCTGCACCCAGGATTTGTAAAACAAATCTAACAGTATGAGGATGCTGACAGAACACAACCTTGGCTAAACCTATATCAATTTATAAGCTGAAAATTCATGACACTTTAAGATATTAGCTCCATAAATCTCTCTTCATCTCTTTGCCTAACTTACTGCTAAAAAAAGGAAGCATTTACATGTCAATCAAAGACATCATAGGGACTCTCTTCTTACAAAACATATACCTTTCCTAATGAACAGAGTATCTTTAATGCAAACTAACTCAATGATTTAGTTTAGCTATAGCCAAATTGCTAAGTTTTGCTGTTGTTGCAAGTCAGTGTTTGGAAACGTGTAGGAGATTAAGCTTTGAAATTATGTAGGGCAGTGTAAGAGTGAAAACTGATAGGGTGTCTAAAAGCTTCAGATAATTTATTCATTTCAACACCCCTTGCCAAATAAAAAAAACCAAAAGCCAAATTAAAGATTCACATTTCTATAGTCCAAAATACCATGCTGATTTCGTATCATTCTCTTTAATGCTGGTGTATCACTCAGTTGTCACTATGCATCCAGAGACAGCCCATAGCAAATCACATGACTAAGTCAGAGGCAGCAAGGCAGCAAGCCACCAAAGCACAAAGACTGGAACAGAGCAATGCTGCAGTGTTTTAACAAAAGCAGGTGCTTTGGAAACATTAGTTTCATTGAGCAAATTAACAACTGACAGCCAAAGCTGTTTGCGCTCCAACTAAATATTTATTATGGGTATATAATTAGGGACATTCTGCAGACAGAATTCCTAAGTAGTCAAGGAGCTGGAGGAGTATAAAGCAAAACCTACTACTTAATTTCTCTGGAATCATTGGAAATTTGCAACTGAGGCCAACCCTCAGGAGCCATTTTGAATCACCTTCAGAACATCTATTTGCTGCCAACATAGCTGTAATAGAACACCTCAAAGATAGGCCATTACACAACTTCTGTTGTAGCTCCACCCCTGTGTGTGTAGCTCACATGATATAAGTGAACACAGTCCAGTGTCCAGAAGCACCTCTTAAAAAGGGACTGACAAGAACTGTGAATCCCTTTACAGTTCAGTCTCCTAGGGTGGCTAGTTCCCTTTAAAAGTCTATGTGTGTCTCTTCTTGCTGACTGGTTTGCACATACCTTAATTATGAAAATTAATATTTCATCCTGAAAGAATGGCAAAAATATCCAGGATAGCACTGGGGGAGTGGGTGGTGAAGATTTTTAATAAAGGACACCTTTTAAGAAACATTGCAAAGCCCATCAAGAATCACCTGCCTATGGCTTGTAAATACTTCCTCAGAATTTAGGCCTCTTGCAGGAAGAAGAAAGTTATTTGCACACCTACATTACATACGGTAAACCTTACCTGACTTTTTCTTCATACAAACGTGAGATAAACATTCCCAAACCAAGGCCCATGTGGATTTGAACAGCTTGAGATTCATCAGCATTTGGTTTCCCAGGTAACCTGTCAGTCAGCATATTCAGGACCTCCTCAACCTTCTCCTTGCATGATACAATGAAAACTGGCACCAGGAGAGATAAAGCAGTGGCCGCACAGGAACGAGCTATAATACTGGAAGTATTTTCACCTGAATAGGATTTCTGGAAAAACATACAAGAATTTATTTCCCTCCACCACGAGAAAAAGAAAAATTCCTTTCCAGGCAGAAACACTCAGCACTTTAGGAATATAAAATCAATGCCTATACAGCAAACGGCAGCACATAGGTATTGCAATCTAGATTGCAATATAAATATATTAATATTTATAAAAAATATAAATAAACAGCAATTCATGGAATAGCCTATGCTAACTTTTCCATTTCCCTTACCTTGTAAGTAGTTTAATTAAGAATATAATTCCTAAGCGTAAAGTATGGAACTGAGAAAAGAGTATAAGACAGGATGAAACTAGAATTTAATTGCTAGTCTGCACATAAATACATTGGTCTGTTTTAGTTTTCACCTTCCTTGTTAAAATACTCAGCAGCACAATAGAAAAGCAAACAGAAACCGACCGTGATGTTACATTACATGTACTTACACCCACCAAGAATTTAGTGAGTTTAAAAAAGCACTACCTTAAAAGTATCACACCTAGGATGACAAAGTATCATGAGTTCTTGTTCTACATTTGATTTGGTGGTTTGCTATCAGTAATTACAAGGGTCACAGGCCAGAACTCAATTATGTCCATCAGTAATTTTCAGCTTCTTGATACTAAAATCTCAGTAGTGGATTAAACACAGTTCATGAATGCATTTAATGAAGCTCAGGCAGATATTGACCTTCTTAGGACCCAGGTTCCCTTCTGCACACATGACACAAAGAATCTCCAGCCTTGTTTTGATGATAGATAGTCAAGAGCTAGCAATACCTATTTCTTAAATTCTATTTTAAGCTTTCAGTACATCTCCTGGTGCTACTTAAGAACTGCTTGATACATTGCTTGAGAATTTCAGGCTGCTTATCACACTGCAAGCAGATATGATACAACTTCTACTGGCCCTCAGGGATTCAAGAGCTACTGTAAAGTAGGAATCACTGGCTCTATTAACTATTAGATTTTAAGAAGGCATGCATTTCATAGTCCTAAGGAATGATGTCAGAATCAATCAAGAGTTTGAAAGTGTGGTCAGAGAAGATTCTGCTCATGTTAGAAGGTTTTCTTTTCTTGAATGTACAAGCCAAGAATTCTAGGTTTTGATGGAGTTTTTTGTTTTAAAAATTTCCTTCATCCATGTATTGTCAGATGTGGCTTTTATTATTTGGGTAATAAAGAAAAAACTCAAGGAAAACCCAAATATAAGCAGAAAAAACAAAAAGAACAAAAGCAAGAAAAAAATTTATTCTCCTGTATAACAACTACTACAGCACAAACAAACCAGGAAACTCCAGACTAAGAACTGCAGGTATAAAATAGATATATTTTCCTGCCTTTAACACCACAATACGTACCTGGTAGAACCATGGAAAGACTTGACCTTTAGCTTGATAACGGCTATTCACAATGCTAAAGAGGGTCTCTGTGACCACAGATATCCAGTGTTTTGTGGCAATAAAATCAGGTTCAGTCTGAAAAAATAATTCCAAATATTCATTGTTAGTTTTAATTAAATCAGGTCCTACCTGGACAGACCTCAGCACCTGCTCCTCCAGCTATGATCCATCAGGAATGAGAATATTTTGTCAAGTGCAGTAAATTGCATGATTTATTGCTAATGCTGCCCCTCCAGACACTACTCTTGATCAGGTACTAATCAGCGAAAGCAAAAATTATGAGAAGAGGCTGGCTAGGTTTTATTGTCCAATAGAACTCTATCTCATCTGTCAATGACCAATACATTTGTTTCTTAGTGTTATGTTTCTTGTGAGAAGGGCCTACACACTCTGATTGCTTTTGTATAGATCACACAGCAGATACCAAATGGCATTCAATGAGCAGGGTGAGATTTGAACTTCAAAATATCAAGCATATCACATGTACTTAGCAGCCACTCATACACCTGTTATATTCTTACATTATATTCCACTAAGAGCAGAGAGTCTCTTTACCAGACTGACTCACCTCAGGCATTCCTTCAGTGTTTGAGGAAAGACTGCTTTCATATTTGGCTACAGCAACTGCAAGACCAGTTAAGGCAAAAATAGAGTTTCCTTTCACCACTGGGCTGTCTCTGGACAGAAAAAGGCAAACAGTTAAGAAGCATAATGGAGATGCAGGCAACAAAACATGTATCTCAGTGCAAGGAAGTTTATGCTATAAGGGAAGGCCTTTGCACCTAGCAAATACATTGGGTTGTCTTCTAGCTCAGAAAAAGTCCATCACATTTCATCTTCACGAATTAGAGGAAGAACAGAGGGGAGAAGCACTTCAGTCTTTTTTTCTTGTTTGTCTTCTACATAAAGCCTAGCATACACAAAGTTATATAAAAACAGAAGCTTCCTTTCACTATAATAAGGACTGCCACCCTACAGAGCAAGTAGCATTCAGAAATGCACCAGTTGATCTTAACTAGTCTAATTTCTACAGAGGACAACACAGTAAGCTTTTCAGAGAATTTCAGACAGGCAAGTGCCACTTAACTGAAACAGCACCTGTTCAGGAGATGAGCAGAGCAGTCGTCACTGAATCTCAGCTTAGAAAAAAAAGTTTAATTACTCTCCTCTGCTATGAAAACATTAACATCATGGAAAATTATAGGTTACAAAGAGTACTGACTTCTACCACAGTGAAAATCTTTACTTTTAAGGAACTGAAGAAAAAAAAAAAAAGTCTGCCACCTATGAATAAGAGACAATTTAACCATGTTCAGTTTCATGAAAAGGTACATGTTGATATCCTACTTATTCCCAGAAAAATACACTGCAGTATGATCTTGATGGAACTCTATTGTTTTACAATAGCAGATGAACAATAAATCGTACAAAGAGCACTTACAGCCTTACACTAGACCAGTGCACAATGTAGTACACATTCCGCATCTGTCTTGTATTTCTGAAAACTTCCTCAACTCTTGATGTAAAAGTACACATACAATGTAAATTTAGGCATTTGTTCCACCTATGAAGATCTCATTTTCACAATACAATTTTTTTCTGGATTTCTGGTTTGCTAGTGGAATGTCATTGACCCCTCCTGTTTGGAACACTGAAACTATTTCCCTTCAGGTAAGAGATACCTACAAAAAATTACAACTATGTGCTCAGTGAAGTTCTTAGAAATCTCTTGCCTTAAATAATTTCCAAAGCTATCTACAGAACCTTTCGTCTTGTTATTCATCAACTTCTAAAAAGTTACATTTCATTGTGTACCTCAATTTGAAAGAAACTGCTAAATCTACACTCTCATGAAAGCTGTATGCTTTAATGAAGGTAAAAATCATAATCTTAATGAGCCCAAGCAGGAAGAAGAATAGTGTCCTACTCTTGATTGAAACTATGGGGAAAAAAAACCCAACAGCATTTTCTTAAAAGAAAGTTAGTAAACACACGAAGTTCTAAAGATATGGTCTATGAGTAGGGAATCCTTCTGTTGTTACCTGAAGAAAATTCATCACTCCCAACTTAGGCAATGCTTCTACATCAACTAGTTTTGCTAATGAACTTCTATAACTACAATCTTATCTTTAACTCAGAGACACAGAATAGGATATATTTAAAGTTTATTTTTTGTTTCTCATTTATGTCTTTCTACTACCTTACCTTAACAAAGGTATTTACTGAGTAGCTAAAATATCAAACAGATCTTCCAATTTATCTCACTTTAACTGACTCTTCAAGACAGATTGACATGCAAGGAAATAGAACAGTTGGTAATATTTTGAATATCTGAACAATGTAAGTTAAGGAAAAAATATCAAACATTTATGGAAAATATTAATTTAAAATCTCTAAAAATCTCAAAAGTATTTCAAACTATTCTTTATACATTTACAAGAATATAAAGGTTGAAACTGTCTGTGAAATTTCACTAATTCTTTCAGTGATGACATCTTTATGATTTACAATTTACTAAGTACTTGTTATTATAAGGATTTCCTATTTCTGAAACCTCTGCTTAACATAGGGCAGGTGGCCTATTTCAGTTTAATCAAGGCAAACAGTCTGCTAGTTAAAAACCAGAAAATACTAATAGTGTATATAGCACTAATCAGGCTTTACTCAAAATACTTGGCATCAGCCTTTCTAATACAGTCAGTGGTAAAAATCTCAAAGCACAAGGTATGGAAAAAGCAGTCTTGTGAAATGATGAAAAAGGCACATGAGCAATCACAGAAATAATATCTTACATCTTCTACCACAAGAAAGAACTAATCTGTAGAAAATGAGCAGCTCTTACTTGGAAGCACATTTGATGAGATCAGTCAACATATCTCTGACCCTGCAAGAGAAGCAAAAAATTTTTACTCTGTGTTCGTTATACTACAGCATGAACTCAGCTACTTTCCCTTTGTGCCTTACACATCTACTCGTGCTGTCTTCTGATAGCTAGATTAGACAGCTAAATTTAATCACAAGCATTAAAACTGTGGCAGTGCTTAGGTACCACCAAACATATCTTCATGTTCATGTGCAAATAAGGGTTCTTATTTGACTACATACCACTTTTTGTAAAATGCAGGTTCATGCAATAGCCGTAAGTCTGTTACACTTAAGTTTCCAATTTTAGCATAATAAAATTAAACTGTTTTACAATGGAAAACCACAGCAATTTATCCAACACTTATACTCTTGGAAACTACTGTAGGCAGTTATGCTATCAGGCAGTATAGTAACCTGAAACCATTTAAATGAAAACTGTATGAAGTTACAATTTCCTGCACATTACTGTCACTGATTAATAATAGCCTACTTCTCTGCTTTTGTTAAGTTTTGCATTCATATGAAGACAGAAGCAGAGACTCAGTGAATCTTCTATATTGCCAGGTTTGGATCCTCTATATTACAGCATACAATGCCATTCTGGCAATGACTGTCATCCTACAGAAAAAGATACACTCCAAGCACAGTTCCACAACATTTAATTAGGAGACTAAAAATGTATGCCTCGTAAAATAGGGCCATATGGTATAAGATAGAGTTATACTTGGGCTTTAAAAAAAAAAAAATCTACTCAGGCTTTCCTTCGTAATCACACTTTTTACACACAGTTTCAAAACCACCTATACTAGAAACACAACATCTTGGAAATTATCAGTGCAAAATTGCACAGTACTTACTCAAAGCATTAACACTACAGTTTATATCAAACTGCACACAAACAGGTAAAACCCAGTGGGCAAGACAAGTGCTTAATGAGTACTAAAGTTAGAGTGCTGAAGCACCAAGCAATTAAGGGGGAGCAGGAAAAGGCATGAAACTAATACCAGGCTCCCAGTTCACTTAATGCTTTGATTTCTCTACCAATAAAGGGAATTTTTCACATAGCCTACATTAACACTATTTAGGAAATACAGAATAGAAATCAGTTCAGGAGAAACCTACAAACAAAGTACTCTAGCCTGGAAAATGTTTTTCTCTTTATACTCTATCAGAGGGATTGCGCAGAGCAACAGAAAACAATGCCACTACTACACAGAGAGTCTCTTAGAGAGTATCTTCTGGATCTTACTATGAAACCCTCTAATCCAGACTTATCAGCAATAAAGCACCAGACAAATTTTGTATTCTTGTTGAGTGGGACTTAGTAACACCTTTTTCACTGAAAAAGGCAAAGCGCGTTTGAGTTTTGCTTATACATACTGTGCTCCCAATGGACTTACAAGCAAGCATAGAAACAGGTATCTATACCGTCCATGGATTCATCGTTGTTTTTCTCTGTGAAGCCTCCCACTTCCTACCATGTTCCTCTGGCCATTACACATACATGTCCCTTGTCCTGTCATCAGGCATCACCGAGAAGATCCTGGCTCCATCCTCCTGGCACTCACCCTTTATGTATTTATAAACATTGATGAGGTCTCCCCTCAGTCTTCTTTTCTCCAAGCTAAAGAGCCCCAGCTCCCTCAGTCTTTCCTCATAAGAGAGATGCTCCACTCCCTTAACCACCTTTGTGGCTCTGTGCTGGACTCTCTCAAGCAATTCTATGTCCCTCTTGAACTGGGGGGTCCAGAACTGGACACAGTACTCCAGATGCGGCCTTACAAGGGCAGAGTAGAGGGTCAGGAGAACCTCTCTAGACCTGCTAGCCACACGCCTTTTAATACACCCCAGAATGGCATTGGCCCTCTTGGCCACAAGAGCACATTGTGGGCTCATGGTCAGCCTCCAATCAGCTAGGACCCCCAGAGCCTTTTCCCCTTCACTGCCTTCCAACAGGTCAGTCTCCATGATCCCACTGTCCCCATCAGCAACAAAGATGTTAAATAGCGTAGTACTGATCACTGAGGACCACCACTTGTCACTGGTCTCCACTTAAGACATAGAGCTGTAGACTGCAACTCATTCTTATCCACTGAGTAGTCCATCCATCAAATCCACATCATTCCAGTTTAGATACCAGGATGTCATGTAGGGCACTGTCAAACACTTTGCACAAGTCCAGGTAAACGACATCAGTTGCTCTTCCCTTATCTGCCAATGCTGTAATGCTCTTATAAAAGGCCACCAGCTTTGTCAGGCACATATGACACCATAGCTTACAATTCTTTTATAAAACCCTTTTCAGTGAGACAGCTTACTTGGCCTCTACAAGTAAGTTTGCTCTTTGCATAATCCTGCTTTAACATGACACAAAACAAATAGTTTTCCATTCCTTCCAGCTGCTCAGCCTAAGAAGTTTCAGACACTGTATAGGGGAAGGTACCTATGAACTCATGCATACAGGAATCATTCTAGACAGTTACCCAGTAGTCTTTTTACTTCATGCACCACATCCCCTCCTTGGTCAGGGGACCTGGTGATGGATTTTTTTCATTAGTGCTCATACTATTTTTAAACTTGCAAAAGTAAAGAACTAAAGGTTTTGAACCCTTGTCTTTCTCTGTCCCCTCATTTGCCATTACAAGTGATAAGGAGCAGACAGGCAGTTCCTTACCAGAGCCAGGCTGTAAACTGTTTGTACTGAACTTCTTCAGTATCCTCTTTTCCATGTTTTAACTGCATCTCCAGCTCTGCTAGCCTCCCCTGTAGAATTACAGAGTAAGTCAGAAGTGGATCTTACATGACCAATCATCATAAGATTTCTCCAGAGAACATTTAGGTAACAGATGTAGCCTTCCACTTGAGGGTTACTTCATAAGCGAACTTGACTGCTTTTCACATGGGATCCACTGCAATACACAATATATTCAGTAAAATGACTATTTTTTTTTTTATTCTGAGTAAGGAAAACAAGCTGCAGATGGCACAAGTGGCCACAGGTACCAAGACAACTCTCCTAGTCCATGCAAAGAAACAAGTTTCCTTGTGAAGGGGTACAATGAGTATGGAATGTTAGCTAGCCTGCTAGCTAACATGGATTCTAACAGCAAAACATCACTTTCTTGATTCACTACTTAAAGCAGAATTCATCATCCTTTTCCTTTCCATGACCCTGACCTCCATGTGACTTCCTACAACAGTTCTTTTTGTACCTTAAAGGAGATGAAATGGATTCTGGCCTCTAAAAGTTGTTATCTAAACATAGCGAGCAGTTTTGCTTTTATTTTCAATCTCTAGCCATGAGACAACTACATCTCAACTTGTTTAATATGGAGCAGTAACTGACATACTAGGTTATTAAGCCTAAAGTGAAAGATATAGGCACATAAGTTGTATTTCTCAGGTATGGAACACTTGTAGTTTGGGTTTGCATAGAAGCTTGAGAATGCAAGAGTCAATCCTGTAAATCCAGATGTCATTCAAAAGGTGACTCCACAGAGATTAAAGGAGAATATAAAACACATGGACTAAAGAGAAAGCTGCATAAAAACTATACAAAACCATACTGTCATTTCTCCAAATATGCAAACATTGACTTAAGTTCTGTAATAAAACAAGACTTTTATGATCAGCATGATGAAGTTGATTTCAGTCCCATGCTGAATGCACAAATTGGCAGAAGTGCTTAAGCATGTGAGTAAACCTAATAAAACATGGGATGACTTTCAGTTGTCCAAATGAAATAAAAAAATTTAAAAAAAATCTTCACACAAGTATTCTGGTGAATGGGACTCCATGAAAGTCTGTTTCCAAACTGTAGAAATCTACTAGCTTTTACAGAAATACTCAATTATGTACTATCCAGACTAGTCATAGTGTAGTCTCTTTTGTCCACCTCAGGTTAAATGTCCTATAGAAGCATAAGCAGTAAGTAATGATACTAGGTCTTTAGTGAGGGACTTCAAAAGCAATAAAAATAGGCTTTGTGGCCCTGTAAAATGGCAGAAAATCCTAGAGAGGCCTTCAGAAACAAGGCTGGTAAATGCCAAGCTTCTCGTGAAATCTTTTCTCAGATGGGAAGCAAAATAGATAAGTAACTGAGTCTAAGCAACAATGGCCCCCTCTGCAGTTACGACAAAAAATTACCATTTGAATAGTTGCTTCCTGCTTTGTAATGTGGCTGGCTTGGCCTAGAAGCTGGTATTTTGCTGATAACCAAGATAAAATTTGTTTTGGAAACGTTAAAAAAGCACGTTTTGCTGCACAGCAAAACAAGGAACAATCAGAGCTTCTAGAATTTGCTCAGCAACCTGAGCTACTTGTGCTGAAAACAGCTGATAGGGCCTGAAATACAAACAAGCCCCCCTAGTAGGACAAACAGAGCCTTCTAGAAGGCAGCTATTTGTTAGAAGTTTTTTAGATAATTTTCTTGTTAAAAAACTAAATGACACTACATTGCTCTGGGTATCAGGTCAGCTAACCTATTAAAACAGATGTTTCCTAATCATTAAACAGGGTGGAAAAATCAAAAGATGAGACCTTCAGTGTGACAGCATTACATGCTGGTTAAGAGAAGTTCTATGCAATGAATCATTTCTTGATAGCTTCTGTCTTCTTTGTGATACTACTGTTACATAACTTCCACCCAAAATAATAGGCTAGGGCTAAAATTTCACATTCTAAAAGTTCTAAGAATTAATACATTCTGGAGCTTTACACAGGAACAACATTGCAGGAACCTGAACTATAAGTAGAAGTTACACTTCTACAAAGTGGTGCTGCCACTAATTTAAGACTCATTTTATTTCCTTTTCACAAATTTTAATAATAAACACCTAAAACTTTTATTTAAAGTTATTTTAACTTTCATGGATGCTCTTGCTGTTAAAAACAGAACTCACACCACTTCAATGAACATTGCTGTGCATGATATTATGTACCTCAAAATTACCTGCAAGACTGCACTGTAGGTTCGACTCATGAATCCCAACCAGGACTGTGGCAGCAGT
>JANHGN010018058.1:54404-67766 GCA_024605025.1 Megaceryle maxima
GGAACATTCATGGAAGATAACAGAAACAAAAAAGTATTAAAATATAAATGAGAAAGCCTCCTAACTCATTTATACATATATATATATATATGAGTTTTTCATATATATAAGTATACATATTTTAAAAGTCCTCAAAATTAATGCAGAAGTTGAAATGGTAGCTAACAGTCAGGTATGATGATAAGGAAAAGGATACAGACAAGTAGAACAGGCAAGTCTGAAAGAGACAAATTAATTATACATAGACTTGTTTTCTACTAAGTCCTGTTACTTGGTTAGTAATGCAGGTGAATTATTTAATCTGTACTGTCTTTAAAAGTGAAACAGTATCTAGCATACACACATACTTCCACTTAACCAGTAGTCTAGTTTCATGGACTATACATATTTTTGAGTGTTTCCATCTAATATATTACACTAAGAAGCTCATGAATATAGAATCCTTCACAAGCAGCTAGGTATAATGCAACAAAATTGTTAAGTGCATCACTTACCTGCCCTAAAAAAAACAGAAATGTTTTTACTTTACCAATTCATTTCTTTCCTTCACACCTTCTTCCTGTAATATTTCCAAAAGATTTACAGCCAGCTGCTGTCTTGTAGTTCCAGAACCATCCTCTGACAGGCAGTCCCCAACTGTGGTAGAAGATAAGATCTGTAGCACAGGCATCACCAAAGTAAGGGCTGTGGTTGAGATGTTCTGGGTTTCTGAACAGGAAAGGAGCTTGTAGGCTATTTAAGACAAGTTGGGGAAAAACAAAGATCATGTAGGGAAAAAAGAACTAATATAATTTGCACTTTTATGCATGACACAAACATATCTAGGAATCTACACAAACATATCTAGGAATCTCTCTGGTCAAGTGAAGTACCCAGAATTACAGTTTTGCATACTAGAGTTAAAGAGCAAAAGACTTTTTTGGTAAAATTCTAATTCTGTTTATTTCTGTTGTTTATAGTGAAGTGCCCAATGGCAGCAAGAAATAAAATGAGATGTAGCCTGGTCCTTTGGTTTTACTAGAATAACTGCTCTAATCAAAACTGCTAAGTCAAAAGCTCAGCCAAACACTGCAATAATTGTCAGGCCTGCTCTCTTAAGGTCTGTCAAAACAAAAAATAATATTCAGGATCTATGAATCTCAGCTGAGAATATCCTGTTGACTCAAAAATGAAACAGATAAGCTGCAAGATAGCAGGGAGCTCAGAATACAGTAACATCCATGAAAAAAGTCAGTGTGGCAGGAAATTTTATATTGCCATTAAATCAAGTATTACTTTTCAAATTCAGGAAAAAATCTGCTTAAAAAAAAAATTCACCACCCAATCCAACTTCAGGGGGATGCAGTGCCTACTTTCATAAACATGAAGAAACAGACACAGTCTTAACAGTATGGATTCACCTATTCAGAAAAAGAGCTTTACCTAGACTCAAGATAGACTTCTGCTGACTTTCTGGTGTTTGCAGCAGTAGAAGCGCTAGCCCAATTACATACTCTTCCACTGGAAATGCCTACAAGGAGAAATAAAGAGGTTCAAGTTGTCTTTGTTTTTCAGCAGCATTAACAAGTGTACAAATGGACAAGAAGCAAAAATCTGTAAGAAGTTTCTTCAGAAATCATCATGGTTGCACACACAGACACATAGTACATGCAATGAAGATTATGAATAGTGTAAAAATACTACTTTAACTGAATAACATTTTAATTTGTTACTTTGTTCAAACCATTTTAGATCAGTTTAAGCCAAATGCCATACTAAAAGTTCAATTAAAATTTACAGAACTAGTTAAGTTTTTGCCGTATGAAGGTCTTCAACAAGGAAGGAAAATAAAATAGAGGCTTCTGAAACAACACCTGTCACTTGCAGATGAATGACATCTACCAATGTCTCCAAATACTGTCTGAAACATGACATTCTTTTAAATTTAATGCAACTATTTTTTTCCCCCATGAACTCTTACCTCTTTTAAGAGCTCAAAGTTGTCCTCTATTAAGGAGATCAAAGACGAGCATTCTCCTGTCACATTTAAACATACTTCACAGAAGCACAGCAGTTGCAGACAAAACTGTGATAACTCAACTTTCCAAAACACAGGATAACGCAGTAGGCTGAGGAACAGCTCTTGCAAAAAAAGCAAGGCTTCTGTAACCTGCAGTAAGTCTTTAAGCTGTTGAAAAACAAAGCAAACGGAAAACACATTCTGGTTTAGTTTCCCTTCACATTCAATTTCCAAGTTCTATTCCTCAAATGCAATACCAAATTCAACTCTCTGGGTTCTATCAGCAACATAAAACAATTGCACGGTGATTTCATATAGTAGGTAAATATTCTTGTAATGGAAACATCCTGGTGTGGAACACTTCTACTGTAACGTAATCAAGACTTAAACATATGCCTCAAAAGGGAAATGCAGTGGGGTCATCTACTACTAGAGCACGATGTAGTCTACCTACTACAAAAAAGAAAAGCTGAAGTGTGATACCCAAAAGCATTATTTCCCTGGAAGCCAAGTAAAGAGGTTACAAGAAGAAGGTTGCCTCAAAATCTTAATGTTTTAGGTGAGAGCATTTCTGGTCTTGCAAATTTAAGTTCCAGACAAACCCAGATGTTCTGAAACAAACTCAGGAACCAGCATTAAGGATAACATCCTGATTTTTACTTGTTTGGAACAAATTCTATGAATAATTGGCTCCAGTCAGATGTTTCATGTTCACTGATTTTTTTCAGCATAGAAATCTGCAGATAGGAGCTCTACTTTTGACAGCTTGACTGATATTGTCAGACAAAGTTACCAGAATGCGCTTCAAGGATTTATACAAGACAGAGGATTAAATAAGGTTAAGCTTAAAGGAAGGATAAGGAGAACCTGATGTTCAGAGAAAGAAGGGATGACAGGTTATAAAACAGTCCATAAAGCAAGCTGCTTGAAGGAAGCCATTTCCCTTTCCATTTTGAAAGTTTTATCTCAGGCAAAACAAAAGCATTCAAGTTTTAATCTGAGTTTTAAAAATGCAACAGATTTCTAGTAAAAAAAAGTGCCAACAAGCATGGAGGAAACAAAGGAGCTTTAATATTAGACTTCTTCAGTGCCATTTTTATGGCTAAATGTTACCAAGTCAGAAGTTTGGTCATACATTCAGGACACAAGGTTATACTGAGTTCAGATAGAGTCAAGACTCAGGTATGTCCCTAAGAGTTTGAAAAGTCGGCATGTACCTGTCATCATAGAGGAAACCTGAACCAAGAAAAGTGTGTACAATACAAGTTATTATTCATCCAAAAGACTGGAAAAAGTAGCTACCAGTAGAAAGTAGACTTCACTAGTAAAACTCCTCAGGAGGAAGACGCTACCAAATACCCTCATATAAAGCCTATTTATCTTTACATGATCAGTATTACCAAACCCTCTCTCTATGGCAATAATATCGCTAGCAATCTCATGTTTCAATATATTTGAAACTGAAGATGCTGCTCTAACATTAAAGAGGAAGGAAAAGGTACATAAGTAAAAAAACCTTTACCAATGTCACAGTAAAGCACGAGGCAAAGCAGAGCTATTATCCTTAACCTACACGGTAGATCCCTAACCAACAGGGACAGAAAGATTAAATCCCTATATCCTAGCAAGTATCACTGTGCAACTTCAAAATATATTCAAAAAATTTAGCATGTTCCAGAAGGATTAAGTTTTGTCTTCAGATGCACTAATCCCTCTTATAAAGAGCAAGAAAGGAGTATCTAGGCATACTTTAATTGTGCTTCTCATACAGTTTGTTCCATTTAGTATTATCCATCGCAAGTTAAAAATTGCATGTTTTTGACAAACACCTTACTATTTCACATTTTCTCTCTCACAAGTATCTCTAGAGATTTACTAAGGCAACTACTGGCAAAAAATTTTGCTAAACATATGTTTCAATTTACAGGTGTATCAGATTGGAACAATTAGTAGTTCTATCCTCTACCAGAAAGAGCCAGTTTGTTATGATTTCTATACTACCAACAGATCAGTCTATAGGAAATGGAAAAGAATGTGGTATTTGCACACTTGCAAGGCAATAATAATAATCATAATAATACCGCGATTGCTTTGATAGCATTTATTTGTAAAAGGTGTGGTCAGGCAACAACTATACCTGAAGGCGTGGAATCAAATCACACAGAATCTGAAGAATCTGACATTCCAGAACAGACGGTGCTTCTTTGTTCTTTGGACTGTGAGGCTGAAGTAAGACCTTAAGTAAACACTTCCTCAGTTCAGCATATTCCCGTAACTGAGAGGGTTCGCAATACAGGAACCTTAGAAATGGAGCCATTATGCCAACACATGAACTCTGTGCCCTGCAGTTGAAGATAGAAGTTTGCCAAGACTGCTTTCTACTGAAAACTTAAACAAGAAAAACCCAAGCAATGCAACATTCACTGCAATGATTTACAGGATGCAATTAACAGAAAGGTATGTTATGAAAGGTTTTACGAAATCTCACAAAAAACCTGCTACTTACTAGCCTGAAGTACTGTCCTTATACAGCAACCACACAATGAAGTGCAAAGACTCAGTATTTAAGCATGAATACTACTCAATATGTACTTGCAGATTAGGACACTCTCACTTTCCTTCCTTCTACCTGCATATGTTTTTGACTAAGCAGTCAAAGATCTTGACAAAGCAAATAATCAAAAATATCTTTTTAAGAAAATTTCCAAATATGTCCATTTTTTCCATACCCATAAAAACTGTCAACATAACAGAGATAAGAAAAAATATTAAAAACAATTTCTGATGGATTACTTCAGTATTCTAGGAAAATTCTATTTTCAACCTTTAAAAGGTGTCATTACGTTTTGTAATTATCTTTCTCAAAAGATAAAATTATTACTGCTCATTGCAGCTGCCTTCAGAAAAAAAGTTACACTGATGTCATTAAGTTGTCTACATTTGCTCTTTTATATTCATTCATTCATTCATTTACCTCTCTGGACACTGATGGAAAAATACTGTTATCTGCTGCAGTAGAACCGGCCAGCAATCAGGTCTGTTTTCAAGGACACTGATTAACGGATGAGGAGTGCTCCTGAAACACAAAGAAATCACATTTGGATCTATAATGCAAAAAGGAAGCATGCAAAATAACTACCTGCAAAATAAAAGCAGCTGTAGAAATCAAGTATTTAACCCCCTGGTATTACTAACTCCCTTGACCAGCTTTGTCAAGATTACTTGCAAAAGAGCACATTTTATAGGAACTCGATGACACAACATTAAAAGAAAATCTCTTCCAAAAGCCTTGGTCTGATTTTTTTTTTTTTTTCTTTAAATAAATGAACACCTGAGGATCACCATCCAAATGTGTGGACTGATTAGGCATGGGTAGTAGCAGCACCAGGCTCTTTTCAGGAGAAAGGCTGACCACACCACCTGCCTAGAGATCTTCACTTCACTGTCGGGCCTCTGCCAATAGATGCACTTGAGAAGTATTCACCTGTTCTTCTCAGGTGAATCTATAGCCAACACCTTCCCCAACTCCAGTCAATGACTGAAGGCCATCTACACCACCCAAAAGTGGTGACATTTGCATCAAACAGTGACTCTTGTAAACTAGCAGGTGGAGGAAAAACTGAGCTGGAGGGGAGCCTAAAGTATATAATTTTTACTGCCAGCAGCAAAACCAAAGTCATCCAATTAAACTAAGTTAGCATAAGAAAGTAACATAGAATATGAGTCTGAATATTAAATTCCGTGAATAGGTGGGAATTGGAAAGAACTAGTGATGTGAAGGCAGGTTCAGCACTACCTCCATCACCTCCTTCTGAAATTTACCCACTCACTGACTGGCCACCTTACTCCCACTTGCCTGCTACATGTCATTTCCCCCAGTTTATTTTCCTGCTTCAGCAGAGTAGCATGGATTCTTTTCTGGGTTACCTACAGCTTAACAGCACACAACCAGATACTTGCCTGCTCTCAGAGCTGAAATAACTTTCCTAACAGGAAGAGAGAAAAGTTGGAAGAGAATTCTTGCTGATTCCCACCAATCTGCTGGGAGATGTTAGAGAGCAAGGCTGTACAAATAAATGGGAAGACAACAAATGCACACACCCCACAGAAGACTGTCAGCCACAGAAAGAGGCAGCACAGATCTAGGAAGTGCAGATGCTTAAGACCACCACCTTCAGTATGGTTAACCATCTTTCCTATTCACATGTCCAACAAATCTGTGCTGCACACCAGACACACCTTCAGCCAATTTTAACTGTACAGGACTAGATGATCTGAAACTAGATGATCTGAAGTGGCATGTCTCAAGAGAGACTATTAGAGTCAGACACTTACTTCACTTGTTAAAAAAAACAGTGAAAAAAAAGTAAAAAAAAAAAAAAAAAAAAAAGGAAAAAAGGGAATGACAGAATACACAGAATACACACCCACAAAACACGCACAGACTTCTAATGTGATGTTAAGGTCAAAAATTACTCAGATGAGCAGAGTAAGTACCATTGCCTAATGGGTATAGAGACGAAAAAAAACCAAAGAGGCAAGGGAGGTGGAGCACAGTAGATTGGAGTCTCAGCACTGGAGTCTTTTGCATCCAATGACTGGGATAATTCCAAGTACTGCAGGTGCCATCTTACTTCAGTGTTGCATTCATTATAAAGAAAATTTATCTCAGACCTCTGCACAATGTGCTCCAGTGATCCTAGTGACACTTTTTTCCTTATACCCACTCAAACACCTGGTTTTAAACTCACACCCACCACCCACTGTTTTTCCAATAAGAACCAGACTCTGCATAGTTGGTAATGTTTCTTCTTCATCTACCAATGGCGTGGGGAGGTCCCTGCTGACTGTAAGCTAGCCAGTATTATTCCAGTTTGCAAAAAGGGCAAGAGGGAAGACTCAGGGAGCTACATACCTGCTAGTCTAACCTCAGTTCTTAGAGAAATTATGGAGAAGATTATACTGTATACTACTGACGGGTATTTAAAGAATAATACAATCAACTTTAAGAATTAGTTACCTTTCCAAATAAGAAGAATATATCTCCAGTAATTTAAGTGCTGCTATGACACTGAAGTCAGTTCAACCTTCATAATGTCAGCACATGTGACACACCAAGTCTAAAATTAAAATGGCTTACGATCCTGAAAAGCAGCCAGGCTTTCATCACAGATTGAGTGTTTTTAAACTAATGTAACTGCACTGAACTGGATGATGAAAAATAAGCTAAGCTTCATAGTGAACAGCAACTAATAATGAAATACCAAGACTTGTAGCCTGGAAAAATTCCATTTGATAATATTATTAGTGGTAGGAAAAATGAGGTGTGTAGATGTCAACACTAACTTAAAAATTGCTAGCACAGTATTGTAAAACACACATCTTTAAATGACACTACAGTGCCACTACCCTAAATTTCCACTGGTGAGGTCAGGATAAAGCAAAATGCATAACCAGACACAGCAACTATCCACCTCTAAATATATAAGTATCTAGGGAAACAAAAATAAATCTTATGTGAAGGGCAACAATAAAACAAAAAATATTTTTACCTTTTAGGTCGTCTCAACCTTTTTGTTACCTCTACGAACACAAGAAAGCTCCAATTTGATTTAGAGCCCAAATTCAGTGACAGATTGCTTTTTCTGTAGAAACAACATCTGCAGTCAACACACTTTTCTGCATATGCAGCTGTGACCCTGGCCCTTTCAGAATGATGGAACTTCACCATATACGCATTTTTAAAGCATTTTCTACCTGCTTTATACTTTTTCAGAAAAAGTTGGCATCTCTCCAGAATTTTAAGACAATGAAAACCATGCATGGTGAATCATTAAGAATGTAAAATGCCAGTTCCTTAAAAAATCAAAACCAACCAAAAAAAAAAAAGTGTGTAGAGTTTTTGGCTTTGAGCTAGAATTTTTAGCCAAAGTTCTGTATGCATGTCATAACCCACCTACACTAACAATGCTGACAAGAGCTCCTCAAAAACCCCTCTTCTGTGCCTTCCCACTCAAGTAAACTTGAGCTTAGGTTACTGGACAGCTATATTATTATGCACAGGAAATAGAAAACTTTATGCCAAATGAGAGAGAATAAATCCATTGGGAATGCTCAGTTTTGGTCCATACCGAGACCAACCTGCAGACTACTTCTGTCTCTGATACAGCTGGTCCTGACTTCATAACAAAAAGTGCAGATCATCTCATATGTGAATGTGCCACGTCACCTCCCAAAGTCTTGCCCACCCCAACCTTACTGGCCTTTTTAGGGGTGAGAATGGGGTGGAGAGACAGTACTGCTCAATAGTAGCCAAAACACTGGTGCTTTATCACCACCGTTCTAGCCACAAATACAAAGCACAGCATTACCTTTGCCTTGGGGAAAACTAACTCCATGCCAGACAACCCAATACAACATAATACTTATGCTATAAAACTCCTTAAAACTTTCAGTCAAAAATATCACAGAACTAGAGAATCATTTATGTTGGAAGGGACCTCCTCAGATCATCTAGTCCAATCCATGTGCTCAAGCAGACTCAGCTAATGAAAGCTGCCTAGGATAACACACAGTCAGGTTTTGAAGTTTCCAAGGATGGACATTACACAACCTCCATAAGTAACCTGTGCTAGGGCTTGATTACTCACACAGTAAACAAAGGGAAAAACAAAACAAAGCAAACACAGACTGAAAACAAGTATTAATACTTAATCTCTGGGTTTTTTCTGGAAATCAAATGAAAAGTGATTATGGTATCTAAACAAAACCAATGTGACACTGACCTGATTCCATACAGATTCCAGACAGCCTCACCCCCATCATTTCCCAGCTGAATAGCTTGAATTTGTAGTAATTTCAAAATAGTTTTTACCAAACCATGCACATTCCTGTTGACAAAAAGAAGTACATTAGTGACACATATAGTTACATTAGTTGATTTTTCCATAAGAGGTGGAACCCAGGAACAAAACTGACACTCAAGAAGCCTTGAGTTCTCCTAAGGACCTACTCACATCTGGCTACACAATTTTGGGCAAGTTGTGCATGCACATGTATTTATTTTCCTTTTCACTAAGGAACAAACAGCAGAGAGAGTAATTAATGCATCAGTTAAAACTTTTCATGGTTTATTTCTGTGATATTTTACAAGCACATTTGCTGTCCCCAGCTTAGTTGAACCTGATGCTTTTAATATGTTAAAAATGGAAAAGAGGCACTTCTCTGAATGCAACTATATAGATAAGCATCCAGCACAGTACACAAATTTCAACCATGCCACTGTCTAGCAAGAGAAAGCAAGATAAAACACATTTTCAGAAAAGACACTTGAAAGATCTAGTTTGTGCTGACTCTGATCTCAGTAGTCAAGGACTTCATAAAATAGATCCATACAGCTATTTTATCTTCCTCCTTCTATGTTGTTTAATGTACCATTCAGGAAAATTCAAGAAATAGCAGTAGTTCAGTAATTTTTAGAGAATTTCCAATTTCTCCTGGAGGGACACTAGTAAAATTATGACCACCACCACAAGGATGAAAAAAAACCTCTGTGACCATGCATTAAAGAGCTCAAGAAATATAGAACTTATTACTTCTTGGCTAAGCTTACAAAGACAACTCCAAAAATTTTGCCCTCCTCTTCATAATTAACTGCTTTCCACACCTTTCCATCCAGACCATGCCAGATCCAACACAGTCCCTTCAAGAAAATAGCCTGGATTCTGTAATGAAACATTCTTTCACAAGGTGAAAATGTAGAAGCAGAGAAAAAGGAAAAAATGTTATGGTTGATTCTTTGACTTTTCATCTGGAACCTGCTACACAATGGTATCATCATCTCCTAAAAATCTATTAGTTTACTACTCACATTAATAAACCATAATTACTCATTTTATTCACATAATGAAAAGATCTAACACAATATAAAATAAGAGATTGTAACCTGACAAAAAGTTACTTCCATCACATAGGGCAAGATAAGAAAGAAAACAGAATTGGAAACCTGTAGGAACTCCTCAGATGGTAAGCTAGAAACAAGAAATTATGCAGAATTTATGTGACCCTCTCATAGAACAATCAATCATCCTCATTTAACATATGAGCCAACTGAAATACACCAATATTAACTGGCATAGAGTGCAGTATGGTCCACTAACACCTTTCTAAATTATGATTGGATATACACAGATTTAGTCTTTTTAACTATATCAACAACTCTGAACAGATTTTAGCAATTGATATCAAAGAAGAGGGAAAGTTTACATGAACATTGTAAAAGACAGTTTAAACATACACAGTTTGGATGAACATCAGCACAACAATGTGTGGTAACAACATATAACCACAATGAATTATCATGACTTGATATTTATAAACACTTAACCAAACATTCAAAAATTGCAATGGCAAAGGATCATGCAGTCATGGAATCATAACCTAAGAAACCCTCACATCATTCATGAAAGAAAATGGGAACCTACAGGCAAATACCACTCTTTACTGCCAGACCTTTACTGTACCTATCACCACCTCCAGAGACTTTTCCATAAGCTAGTATGGCACAGCAGGGAACATCTAGAGATTGCTACAGTGGATTGCCCTGCCAATAAATACTTAGTTTCATATTCCAGATACAGTCAAAGTACTATATTCTTTGTTGCATGCCTTTCATAAGTTTGTCTGCACTGCTGAAAACACTGACCTAGATCAAAAAAGACAGAACATGCTTCTGTTTTCTTCTTTCTTCCAAAAATTGACTAGTTATAACATGTGCCTGCATTCTTTAAAATGACCAAGATGTCCTGACACCTGCCTCTCAAAACACTGAAATCTGACTATGCAAGAACATGAAGTTCAACAGAACTTTTATGCAAAGCAACCAATAGGAAGGCATGTAGCAGGCTTCCAAATTCTAATACAGCCAACATAACACAAAGAGGAGGTAGAAAAGCCTTTTGGCTGGGTATAGGGGAGACAGAGAACAATCACCTTTTAGATACTTCACAGCTAGAAAGAGACAGTTAACTTAGAATTTGCTAGCATATTCCCCATCTTCAATTGGCTAACTGCAATGAGGGGGAAAAACAAACCATAAAACATTCTGTAAGAAAACATACTTCCCTGTTCTGAAACTCCTGCATTGCTGGTCCTAGTTCCCTAGTTCATTTACTTCTGAGGCTCCACTGTTCAAAGTTCAGAGCATTAATTAGTCTGATATGATAACTATTTCAACTTACATGCACAGGATGCTCTATGAATTCTTAAGTCAGACTCACATTGTCATGCTGCCAAGATGAAAGCAACAACCTTGAGCAAAGTGGCAGGGCAATGCCAGTGCTTAATGCCACAGCTTATTTGAAGCTACTGTCATTTATGGAACATCTCCTCTTTTCCTGTATTTACAAGGGAAAACTGATGACTGATAACCAACTGTCCTGGCCTAAGTTAGAACAGAACTAATTCTGTTGAGTGATTTTACTTGTCAGCTCAATCTCTTCCAACTATCTGCACCTTCTCAAGTTAATAGCACTTTTTTGAAGACAGTGTCTGCTGCTGGCAGTGATAACACCTGAAGTTTACAGTTACTACCAAGGACTGGTATGCAAACCAAGATCACTGCTAAAGCTTGGTGTACGGTGTGTGTGTATGTATAAAGTGAAAGGCCACAGCTGTGTGGAGAAGCAGATAGGACAGGTGACCCTAAACTGTCCAGACAGTGATTCCCATCCCATATACATCAAATTCAGTACAAAGCTGATGGATCACGCGTGTCAAGCTCTCTTCTTCAGTGGCCAGCATCTGAGGAGTACTCTGTCCATTCTGCCTTTGATCCTGATCCATGTGTTGTTGAATCTGGTTTCCATCTGCCACTGAGTCCAGTGTGAGACTTTGCCAGTGCCTGCTCCACAGCATCAGTGGTGAGGGTGACCTAACTGCCATGAGGGACAGTTGGGTTCAATCCTGGTGTTGTATATATTCCATTTAATAATTATTTTCATTAAAGCTGTTCTATCTTTTTTTTTTTTTTCTTAATTGCTAAGTTCCTCTTCCTTATTCCCTTTCTCTTCCCCTTTAGGGAGGGAGAGGGGTTAACTGAGAGTATCTATTATAGGTCTAGTGGGTGGCCCTGACCATAACCTTGAAACCAGCTGACAAAAAGACACAAAATCAGGCAACCGAACGCTACCTTGCTGATGGAATTAGGTTGAGAGCTCCATGAAGAATATAGTCAAGCTCAGCGTGTTTCTCTGCAACAAGTGCCACCAATCCCTCAGAGCAGGCTGTTCGCAAGGCAACGTTCTCACTGCAGCATGCTTCCCAAAGCAAGTTCAGAGCAGGAGTCTGCAGTCAAAACCATGAGACACAAGCAATGAGAATACTGACACTGATTTATCTTCATTCATCTCAAACACACTTTTAAACAAAAACTGCTCAACAGCTTCTTCTGAAGCCTTAGGTAGCACAAGGGAGGAAACTGGGGTACAGGTGCTATACCTAAGAATGGCCCTTCTGAGGACAGTTCCAGCTTTTCTAACCCCTACTTCCTATGTCCTCAAAAGGGGCAGAAGTCTGAGAAAAGGTTCACTTTTCAGCTATGCCTATACAAGTAGGCTATCTTCAATTTCACTCTTCTTAAATCAGGATGTACCTGGAGATACTCAGGAACTGTTGTGTCAAGCTATGTCTACAAGAAGGTACAGTGCAGACAGCTAGAGGCAGACCCACAAAGGGCCCTAAGAACTAAGTCATCTTTACTCACCATACAAAGTGCTCAGTTCTCTCCATTTACTAGCAAGCACAAAGATTTTGCAGTATCCATCAAAACTACTTGTTCTCATGCTAAATTTGCATTCCCAGGTTAGTTTGCTGACTTTGTAAATTCCAAATGGAGAAAGAAGGAATATTTTTAAACAACCAAATACTGCAAAATGCTCTTGAATAAAGAGGGAGCCTGTAACATCTAAGCAGCACCATCTTATCTTAGAAGGTGTTGCTGTATTGTAGTTCAATACTTTCATGGGGCAGCAGAAGGGAAGAATCAGCTTGCAGCTCAAATATCATTTGGGAACATCATTATGATCAAGACTGATGGAGGAGCTTCTGTTAGAGAAAGCACACACCTCCAACACTCCCTCATATCAACTCATAACTTTTCAGGTTTGGGTTTGCTCGTTTGGTGGGAGGAAAAATAGACAAATCATTTTCTGCTTATTTCTGTACAAATCAGCTTTTGGGGAGGGAAAATGGAGGAGCAAACACTAACATCTCTCCTGTGTTGCTATGACACTTGCAAATGTCAGCATTTCATATGACCTGCAGTTAACAAGCCAGACCTACACTTCAGTGAGCTTGACTCAACC
>JANHGN010018059.1:0-13506 GCA_024605025.1 Megaceryle maxima
GGATAAGATAAATCAAAAACTTGTTTACAGAATTAATATGATAAAAAAAAATGTGACTTACCTTTTTGTCCTGCTTTATTTAACAATCTGCCTGTTTACATAAGTCATCTTCCATTGTTAATTGGTGTCAGACATCTAATATGTTGTGGGATTGTTGGAAAAATAAGTGGGAGAAAATTGCATGATAGGAAGAAATTTCACAGAAGTAGGCATTGATGTATATAATGTATAATGTTTTTTTTACAATAATTAATTGCATTCAAACAATCATTTTAAAGGCTGGGAAAATAAAATGTTGCATAGCTGTATGACTTCTAAGAAATGAGACACTTTGTTGTACACATGCCAAGTTTAACTGCTAACTGGTTACTGACAGACAGTAGTAATGCAGATACAGCACAGGAACTGTGCAGGAATTGTGCAGCTGACTATGATGTTTAATTTATACTGACTAATGAAAGAAAGAACATTTGACCATTGAGGCACTTAAAATTGGATAAACTGCTTTATAAAGTGTGAGACAGTTTTAGAATCTGTAATAGAGGATCGAGCTTGTGTGTATTCTAATTATTTTTGTATTTTTAAACGTGTTGAAAACAAAGACTGGGGCTAAAGGCTTTTACTAGCACTGGCTCTTTTGGATTTGTTTCTTTATGCTTAAAAGTTTGAATATCTTGTTTTATGCTAGTGGCCTATGTTCTCTCTGCATAGCAGTGTTCAGCTGTCTGACAAGGCATAGTGGCCTCAAACTCTGTTCAGTAAATCAGCTTCTAGTTTACCCTTGCCAACAGCAGATGGTGAGCTTTATTAGCAGTATTTAATTTCTACATTTATCCTTGATATTTTGACTGGCCTGAAGTTTGTAGAGCTCCAGTCCATATTCAGTGATTGATAATTCAGGAATTGATAATATGTTTATAGGAAGTATAAATAAATGTAGGTAGTTCAGTCTTCAGGGTTCCATATGCTTAGTGGGTGGTTACTTTTGACACTTAACCTGTAGCTTTGGCTCTGAAAGGACAGCAGATAAAATGTGTTAAGAATTCATTAACAAATAGATCTGCAGAATCTTGCTGGAGTCTTCTGGAAAATCAGTGAAGTTGAGCAGTGAGCCATACAGTATGCTATTGATTACTTGTGCAGCAGTTGCCTCAGTGAAGCACTTATTTTGTCTCCTGTTTGTGGAATACAATGCATTGCTTTGGGAGGGTGAAGAGTTGTCTTAGTAAAACACTTGTTTGCATATTTACAAAGCTGGCCTCAGTGACCACATTATAAGCATGGCTTGTGTTCCTTCAAGGAGATTCTGATGAATCTGCTGATTTTAAAAGCTCAAGAACAGGGAAAAATCAATAGTCAAAATGAATTGTTTAGTATATTAGCTAAAGAAAGGAAACCTGGAATACTTTTATTTTGAAATCCTGTGTTACGACCAGTGACAACTGGGACATCTGGCTGTGGTGCTGCTGTTGTACATGCAAAATTAGTCTTTGTTCCTCCGTTGATTTAGGTTGTAAACTGAAATCTTGCAAACTGACCACAGTTAGTGTCTTGGGGATAAACTATCAAGTCCATGATATTCTGTATCTGTATTTACTGTAGCTATATTACACAGGAGCATGAAATTTCCAATTTTACTGCTTCTAGAGCAGCAGGATGCAGATGATGTAAGTGTAGCTGGTTTTTAGCTTTTTGCTATTGAAAGCTGTATGTGAGAGGCATCATGTGGCTTTCCTGGTCTCATCTAAATGCATGAATTGATAGAGGTGACTTCAGCTAAATGTTCTTCTAATGCACGACTAGGAATGGCACTTGATGTAACAGGTGCCTTGGCAGTCTGATGGGATAAGGAAGCTGAGAATAACTTGATTAGTGCTACTTAAAATTTCAGAAGCAGCATACCACATAGTTTTACTGATAGTGTTTGGTTTTTTTTTTGTGATCAAACTTCCTTGCGTATTCTGGCAATAATTTACAGGCTTGATTTCTAGGTTGTTATGTAGATGATAATAAATGTGTCTGTTTAGTGGCAGGAATGTTTAGGAGTAAACAAGAGTTTGGCTCATTGAACAAGAGGTACTCGGAGAGAGGTGGTAAAATGCAGTGTTGACCTTAACAGATGAGAGGCTAAGAAGTGAGGAAGTGGTGATGCCTGAGATAAGGTAGAGGCAAAAGACCTCAGTAGGTCCCCAAAGAGGTGTATTTAAGGAGGATATAGTCTCAATGACTGCTCCATGTCTATGGTGTACTTTTAATGGGTATTAGCGAAGGCATGAAAGATAACTTATTCTCTACGAAATGAAACAAAGCTTTCAAAATGCAAAGCAGGCTGGCAAACTCTAGTATAGCTGTCCTTCAGCTTTTGAAGTTGTAAAATATGCTTAAAGTTATGAAGTGGGTGTTATCTCACTCTTTTCAACCTTATGTCCTACTTTAAATTTTATAATAAGGTCTATCTGATGCACAAAGAAAATGCTGTTTTTCAGAAAGCAGTGACTTTATTTGAAGTGTGTTTGTCAGATTTTACTTTAGCAGAAGCTATTTCTGTTGAGTCATGGTGGAGGTTCCACCATTACAGTGGTAAAACAAAATCATTAACTTAATTTTTTATTTTTTACAACTCCTTGAAACGTTTATTCATAGAGATAAATATGCGTCGAGAAGATTATAGAATGACTGAATTGCTTTGACTATAATTCATAGTCAAATCGTGGTTTAATTCACCTCAACAGGCAATAAATGGCTTAATCTTAAAGCACTGTATATTGCAAAAAGAGGAGACATGTTTTCTTCCTTTTTTCTTCCAGTGAATGCTCGTGGCAGAGAGAATTTTTTCCAGGGCTCTATATTGTGATGACCTTGGAATAAGGATGATGGCTGCAGTGAGGAAAGACAGGCATGAAGTGAAGAGTGATGCACAGCTTTATTAAGTACTTTTTCAGACAAAGATAGGAAGTAGGAATGGGAAAGAGGAAGAGAACTGTCTGAATTGCTACAGTGGTGATCAAAAGGACTGCAGAGAATTTTTCCAATAGATAAGAGTCCATGTGGAAGACAAATCTGATGTTGATAAGGATAGAAGATAAATGCTGAAGATGGGAAATGCAGAGCACATGTGAGCATTGTAATCTCAGTAGCTAAGAATTTGAAAGTTTTGCTGGGTGTAAAAGGAAGGACTTGCGTATATACACAGAGGGAACAAGGAAGGGTGCTGATGTGGTCAGAAAACTGAGTACTCCTAGCATGTAGAGTAAGCTTGAAAGGAGCAAGATGGCAGTAAGATCAAAGCTGCTGCTTCCTGATTACTCAATGTGAAACGATAGCTAGTGAAATGTTAGACTGGATGAATGGAAAGACATGTGAATCATGGGTATGTACTTCAGTGAATACTTCCTGTTATGAGGTACATCTTCCCCTCCCTCCCTGAATAACATAAGGAAGCTAAGAAGTAGAGACAGTGTTGAGAAATGTCTACTGAAAAGGGGAAGCAGAGGAGGATGACTGCGCAATAAGACACTAGGCTGTGATTTCTTTGGTAAAAGGAGAACCACAAAAGCCAGGAAAGATCTAATATTCTGGGAAAGGAATCACTGTTTTATAGAAGTGCTGAAAAGTAAAGGAATCCAAGTTCTGAAACACATCTGGATGAGATCTCCACTGGACATCGTAGTGAGAGCCATCCCTGTGTGATGCACTGCACTGGAACCAGCAAAGGCTCAATGGCAGAACCACATTCCAGACAAGGGCCTTGGCGTACTCAATGACTTGGCCGTGGGAGCAAGAAGATGGTGATGTGGGACAGGTAGTGATATAAGATAAGTACCTCAGGCAAAAGTTAATGGGTGAATGAAATAGGAGAGTTAGCAGTCTGAGTGCAAGAAGTCTGTGTATTAGCCTAGCATGCATGTAGCTTGATTAGCAGGCGTGAGGGGTTATCTGTAGCTGTGTTTTGAGCCAAGCATCCTGGGAGAGATAGAATTGCATTCAACCTTGGTGAGGAAATGAATGTCCTGAGCTTGAGCACGGGGAGTGTAGTGTGAGTAGGAGAAAGGACAGATCCACCTGTATTGCAGCTGATGGTGGTTTCAAGTGCTGAAGTAGAGTGGGAAGGGTATGTTTCTGAGGTGGGACTGCTGTGGAAATAGCATGAGGTACCCTGTACTCAGTACGTGGAGTAGCATGAAGTACTTACCCATCAGTAGCTGGGTATGAGTAGTGTAAATTGACATTAGCATGTTCAGCACAGGATGGAGGAACCTTTGTTGGGCTTGTCCACTCCAGAGCTCAGTGCCCTTGCATTCTGATCCTGACAGTGACCAGCACCTCTTCTGCAGACAAAAGCACTGCTGAGCTTTTTGGTCAGTTTGCTTTCCTGCAGTAATTAATATACTTGTGAGCATGGGGCTGCTGTGGGGCTTGTTGGAAAGATGTGCTGTAGGTGTCTAATACCAGTATCCACTGTGGTGGTTGCAGCATGTTAGCTCTGACGTGGGCATGCTGGTGCAGTGATAGAGGGCCTCCATTAGCTTGGTGTGTCAGCAGTTCAGAGGCTTTTGCACTGGCCTGCAAATCCCAGGCTGTGCTGTAAAGGTGGTGTGCTGATCAAAGGCTGAGACCAGTAGTCTACAGTCTTTCTAAAAATGTGTTTAAAGCTAAAGTACAAGTCTGTCTATGTTCTTTTTATGGTTGGTAACCTTAGGCTGCCTGACAAAGGTGACGAAGGCTGTAAATCTTTTCTCAGAGAGAAGTTGAAACTGTATTTGCAGTTACAATTTAGGAGTGTTACCACTCTTGCCTCTCCTTTTTTCTAGGGAGGGAGCACATTCCTGGTTGGTCAAGCCTACTTCCTAATGGAAAGCTGCTGATACAGCAGCACAACATGGTTGTAAGCATGGGTGTCCTCCAAGAATCCATTCCAGCAGGCTTGCTCCCTCTTGTCACTCAGTGAACTCTGAGGATGAACTATGGAACCGGCCTATGAGAATAAGTGTTTTCCATTGTGAAATACTCTAGTCATGAATATAGTAAATGAAATAACTGATTCATTTGCCACGATGTGACTCATTTGCTGCTCCATTCTTCATTGTATAACTC
Source organism: Megaceryle maxima (assembly GCA_024605025.1). Classification (NCBI taxonomy): domain Eukaryota; kingdom Metazoa; phylum Chordata; class Aves; order Coraciiformes; family Cerylidae; genus Megaceryle; species Megaceryle maxima. The sequence continues at coordinate 5,095 of JANHGN010018059.1, forward strand.
TTAAAACAGAACATGCTCATTGCAGTGCTTATAAACTTGTATTTTGGAAAGGTTTTTTGTAATTACAATCTGCAGACTCTACCCTCCCTGAAGACCACTACGTGTTACTCACCCTGAAGTTACATGATTGCTTTTAGGCTGTTTTAAATGCAGGCTGCTGTCAAATGAATGCTGCAGTTCTCCTTAAGTTTATGGCTTGTATGTGGAGCTGTGTGGTGAGCCATAGAACTGGCCTGCTTATGAATTCAGATCTCACTGGTTGAGTTTTACCTGCTTTATCAGCCAAGAAAATGCTACTGTTGATTCAAGGAAGACTGTAAAAGGGGGCACGAGAAGGGCAGGGCTCCTTTGTGTCAGTTGCTCTTAGAGTGGTTTAAAGTGATCATGAAGCCCTGACTGCTGCCTGGGAAAAGGAGATATCTGCTGTGCTTGGAAACTTAAACATGTGGAAAGGCAGCAGCCTCTTCATTCCAGAGATGGCCGCATGGACCTTTGCTGAGCCCAGTTTGTGCATTGGGCCTGTATGAGCGACCCAGCTTCTACATCTCTTCATGAACAGTGTTTTTCTGAATTACAAAATTTTGGCCAAGTGATGAGTACCCCTCCTACACTACACCAGTGGTTAAAAGAAAGCCAAACAAATGTTTACTTTAAGAGTACAGGAAAGGGGAAGGACATATAACTATTTAGTCCAGTGGTACATGTTCACATCTCTCTATCTGCATAGCTATTGCAGTGTTTTTTACCTTCATAGTTCATATCCTTCCTCATCTTTTGAGATAGCGCTGAATTTCAACATACTTAAGTATAACATAGACTTTTGAGGCAATTTTTCTACTTACTTGCCAGTTGTTTGATGACCAAATAACTTCACTTTCATTCATAGCTGTTGCATTAATTTGCTACAGTGTTTGCAGCTTTTTATCTGGTTAGACCTGCAGAGCCAGTGCATAGCTAAGAATGAGCTGGAGTTTTCTTTTTGTTTCTTGGATTTTGATCTGTTGCCACTCAACAGTCCCACTGGAGGCTGCAGGGTCATAGTGGTAAAGCAGAGATTTCAGTTGTCTTTCATGGTCTTGGCTACTGGTAGTAATACCTGAGAAGGAAATGATGGAGATGACTTGCCAATCCCAAGTTCAGTTCGTAAGGCTGGCACATAGATGGGGTGGAGGAAAACCCTTATTGCCTCTATACGGAGTCATTTTTTATATGGACCTCACTGAGAGTCTAAAATAGCTTTGAGGGGTTCCAGTATCATTACTGCTTCCCCAAGTAGAACAGCAATTGAGCTGTTGGTGCTTTTGTAGAACTTGCTTAGTGTGGAAGCTAAATGACAGACAGCTGTTGCAGTACGTGAGGTTCATTTACTGAAATGATCTGTTTTCAGGGCTTAAGTAAAGCTGATGTGTGATCTACTGCAGATGGACCTAACTAATGTAGATCTAAGCTTGCCCATAATTGGAGGGAAGAAGTGAATTGGCAGCCCTGTTCCACACTTTAGTCTGCAGATGAGTGCATTTTCAAGGTAGAAATGGCTTCTCTTTACTGTAAAGAGAGATTTTGTGGGGCTTTATAGACTTGTCTGGGAAAGGATGCTTTGGCCTTCTCAACTGCTTGCACTGGAGGAGATTAAAGCCTGTTACTGGCTCACTTTCAACAGTATCCTGCTTTGAAGTTGGAAGAATTGATCTGGGTTGCTCACTTCCTAGAACCCTTCTACAGATCTAACTGGATGATTGTGGCCGTCACCCTTTAAGGCATGCTCAAGCAAGAGACTAGATTTTTAAGTTGTACAGAGCTTAAGCAGAATATCTTACCTCTCTTGGTTGTCTCCTGCTAGAAGAGAGCCTGCATGATCTCCAACCCTAACTGAAGTGTCTGTCGTAACCTCGGCAAACAGTGGTTGTTGTACATGTTTATCCAGGCTCCTAAAGAAAGTATTTCTTGAGGAAGATGAAGTTACTTAGTCTGGTATTCTTCTGCTCCAGTACTGCACTGCTCACAGTCTTATCAAATTAGATGGCTTCATGTAATCAGCCTAAAACATGATCTGACAGGTGTTTAATGTGACAAACTTTGCAAACTGACCATGGTTTCTTCAAGCCATGTTTGTTAAAGTAGTACCAGCTTGAACTCTTGTCCACTTCAAGAATGAAGAGCAGTCAGGTATATCAGTCCTTCAATTTTTGTACCAATTAGTGTGGTTTCACAGCTGCTTTCCTTTTAACTCCTCCACCCCTATTTCCTTTTTCCTATTTTGAAGATAGATACAATCAGGGGAAACTGGCTGTTCAGAATAGGGTATTGAGCTATATGCTGCTGTTACTCACATGAAATTAACAAATAGGAAAAAGAACAATCCTCATGAGTAATGCAGGAGGTTCTTTAAAACAGTTAAATAGAACTGTTCAATCTTGAAGCTTAGATAAGTTATATGTTCAGCATAAGAAGTACTATCCCAGGAAGGATGAAAGCTTACAGGATCTAAGTGGGTGAAGAAGGGAGGAGGGGTGCTTGTAAGCTTCCTTAGTGAAATTCTTATTTCATCTGCTATGGGTGGATGTGTGTACTTTAATTACTATTATTTTTTTTTTTTTGCACAAAGGATTGTGATACAGTCAGGTTTGTCTAGAAAAACTACTTTAAGTCACGTTTTATTAAAAACTGTCTATTTTGTCTTAATTTTGGAAAACTTTTTTTTTTCCTCAGTGAAAAAGCATTAGTTTATTGGAAAGGCGTTTAAAAGAGGATTAAAAACTTGGAATTTTTGTGCAGTACAATTGAGCGTGCCTCCTCAAACACGCCAAACTTAAACTTATTTGTATCGATGTTTCTTAATAGAACAGACAGCTCAGAGTGGATGTTCTCTGCTCAGCTCTGGGGTTGAATGAAAAACAATTTACCACCAAAACACAAAAGAATGTACCTACCTCTTTGCATACAAGTCACAGAATTATAGAATGCCTTGGGTTGGAGGGGACCTTTAAAGGTTATCTAGTCCCACTCCCTGCAGTAAGCAGGAACATTTTTAATTAGATCAAGTTGCTTAGAGCCCCATCCAGCCTGGCCTTGAATGTTTCCACAGATGGGGCCTCTGCTACCTCTGTGGGTAATATGTTCCAGTGTCTCACCACCCTCACCATAAAAAAACCTTCTTTGTTATCTTGTGTAAATATACTTTTTTAGTTTAAATTCCTTATTTCTTGTCCTGCAACAACAGGTGCTACTAAAGTCTGTCCCTGTCTTTCTGATAAGCCATGCTTAAGTAATGAAAGACTGCAGTAACATCTCTCAGACTCTTCTCTTTTACAGGCTCAGCCTTTCCCTGCTCTCTCAGCCTTTCCTCATAGTGAGTTGTTCTAGCCCTCTGATCACTTTTGTGGCCCTCCTCTGGACCTGCTCCAGTAGGTCCATGTCTGTCTTGTGCTGACAGCTCCAGAGCTGGACACAGCCATCCAGGTGGGGTCTTGCCAGAGCAGAGTAAAGGGGGAAAAAAAAAATTACTGCTGGCCACACTTTTTTGTTGCAGACCAGGATGCGATTGGCTTTCTGTGCTGCAAGCACACACTGCCAGCTTGTGTCCAGCTTTTCATCTGCTAGTATTCCCAAGTCATTCTCTGTGGGCTGCTCTCAATCCCTCATCTCCCAGCCTGTGTTGATACTGAGGATTGCCCCAACCTATGTGCAGGACCTGGCACTTGGCCTTGTTGAACCTCATGAGGTTCGCATGGGCCCACTTCTCAAGCTTGTCCAGGTCCCTCTGGATGGCATCCCGTCCTTCAGTTTAGTATCATCTGCAAACTTGCTGAGTGCACTTAATCCCACTGTCTGTCATTGATGAAGACATTAAACAGCACTGGTCCCTGTTACGGACCCTGGAGGGACACCACTTGTCACTGATCTCCATCTGGACATGAAGCTATTGACCACTGCCCTCTGGATGTGAACATCAAACCAGTTCATTATCCACCCATCAAATCCATATCTCTCCAATTTAGAGAGAGGGATGTTATGGGGGACTGTCACAGGCTTTACAGATGTCTAGATATATGACATGTATAGCTCTTTCCTTGTCCACTGATATAGTCACTCCATCATAGAAGACAGGACTTGCCCTTGGTGAGCAATGCTGACTGTCAAGTCATGCCCCTGTCCTCTATGTGCCTTAGCATAGCTTCTAGGAGAATCTGTTCCATGATCTTCCCAGGCACAGAGGTGAGGCTAACAGGCTGATAGTTCCCGGGGTGCTCCTTTCTACCCTTTTAAAAAAAATGGGTGCAGTGTTTCCCTCTTTCTGGTCACCGGGGACCTGACTGCCAGGATCTGACTGCCAGGACCTTTCAAATATAATGGAGAGTGGCTTGGCAACTCCATCAGCCAATTATCTCAGGACTCTGGGATGCATCTTGTCAGGTCCCATAGACTTATATATGTTAAAGTTCTTCAGGTGGTTGTGAATCTGACCTCTTACAGTGGAAGGAACTTTGTCCCCCTGGTCTGTGTTTTGTGGCCTGTCAACTTGGGAGGTATGGGAAGAGAGGTTGCCAGTGAAGACTGAAGCAAAATCGTTGTTGAGAACCTCTGCCTTCTCCTCGGCTGTTGTTACCAGTGAGCCAGGCACATTCATCGTAAGGGGTGTGCTTTCTTTGGCCATCAGTTTGCTCACATGTTCAGAATTTTGCAGAACTGGTTCAGGAATCCTGACTTGTGCTTGCTGTCCTTGCCAAAGCCCTCTAGAAGCATTACATAAATACCTTTACACAAGCTGGAGGTGAGAATGCTGCCTGTGGGTGCACAGACAGAAGCTGCTTCATGTCAGCTGCTCACTGTAATTTCCTTTCTTCAGACCTTTATCTTGCACCTTCCTGAAAGACAGCTGACTACTTTTCATCAAGGAGTAAAGTCCTGTGGATTATTTTCTATTCTCTTTTGGGACACTGTCCACAGGAATGAATGTGCCACCAGCTGTGCCTTTGCATAGCTTTTGTTGCTGCAGTGAGTGTGAGTTATAATAAGGTTGTTTGACCTACTAGAGAAGTTTAAGAAAACCCTTGGATTTTAGGTTTTGAAGACATGAGGAAGTGATCATACTGGCTTTGGGTAATTACTATTACTAAAATTGTTGATCTAAGCTCTGTTTACTTCGATGCTATCTGAATATGGGGCAGAGTTCCTGTCAGTTATGCTGTACAGATGGCAGGTTCATATCACCTACTAGTCTCTTTAAATGTATCCATCTTTAAAAACAAAATTGTGTGCAAACTGGGAGCTGGGACTTAAAATTACTTTTACCACACACTTTCTGCTGAATGCATCCTGGAACAACTAGAGTGTGTACAGTGATATGATAGGCTTTCATAAAGTTGAATTTGTTATGGATCTAGGATGCACGTGCTGGCTCTTTTAGCTTACAATACTCGGGCAGAAACAAGAAGTACAAAATTGACTAGTTTGAGTCTGTAAGAAGTGCCCTTTAATAGTGTCTTCTCAAGAATAGTACCACACCAAGTAACAAAGCAGACAGAAGATGTACATAATGATTGAAACTTAGGTTCTTGGGAGGTGTCAGAACATTGTTCACTTGAATCATGTGTGAAACTTTTTTAGCTAGGGAGTGGCTATTCTTGACTTAAACCACTGTGAACTCTTAATAAAATTTAAAGCAGTGTGTCAATTTTGGAAATACTGTCATCCTTAAAGGAAAAATCTATACAGAATGATGAATAATGGTGAATATACAGATTCATACTATGCTGCTCATTGAGCTTCAGGATGGTTTCAGTTAATTGCCTTCTTTTCCTCCCTGCCCCTATGTAGTAGTGATGAGAAGGAAAGTCAAACCTGAACCTCATGCTGTTTCTGATGAAGAGACAGTTGAGATTTAAACCACCTGTTTAAGCAGAATGTGACGTTGAGCTCATTAAATGCAATGGTTGTGAACTTTTTCAAATCCTTCAACTTTTAATTGCTAGAAAGTTGAAGAATGTTGCAAACTTTTAAATATTTTTTTGCAGTCTGTTTGTTCTGAATACAACTTGGCGTATCTTGATCAAGCCTGCTTTAAGTTGATGCATATGGGCGGAGTAAACAGAACACAAAGGAGAAATCTCAGCTGAAAGCTAGAATAGCTTCAACCTGATCACTTATGAAAATATCTGTTTCCTCAGCAGGTGGAATATGTCTTCTGAGAATAAAGACATAGCAAGACACGTTTTTATATGAATACATACACATACACATGTATTTATATAAAGAACATAGGCATGGATATAAATTATTCTTTATTGATGGCTAAAGAATGTGTGCTGTGTCTTGGTCATGATTAGAAGTTTATACCGGCAACAAAATATCAAACTGTATCATAGTTGCCAGGTTATTTTATCAACAGTAACATAGGAGGTGAAGGGAAACAGCCTCTCAACTAGTTCCCTGAAAGTTCTGAAATTCTTAAGGATGCCTAGAGAGATAAAATATCTTTTTTCTTTTGTTGACAGTGTTCAGTGTTGATACACGTTTATCCTTTTAGATTTAATTGGTCCATGTAGTGTTTCACTTAAAGGAGGAACAGGACCTGTAGGAAAACGATCATTAACTATATGTGCCAGTGATAACTCTGCTGCTCCTCTTGCTAATGCTCTTACATTTCACTTCAGCAGTTACTGGAGGGATAGCCTGTTTTTTAGCACTGGGAGATTTATTCTGTTTATCATGCTGTTTATGCAGACTAATTTTGAAGGCTCATACAAAATTGTGTGTGTGTGAAGTTTCTGAGAACATATTGAAATGCTTGTGTGTTTTGGAGACTTCCATTGTAAACAAAAACTACTTGCCATCTCCTTTTCTACCAGTGGCGATAGGTTTTCTATACCTCTACAGCTGTTGCATGAACAGCTGACTGAAGCTCAGGCTTTCAGTGGTAAGGTGAACTGGCCTCTGGGTGGAACAAAGACCTTTAGTAGAAGGGAAAGGCTTTCTTCTCCAGAAGCACAAGTGTAAAGACAGCTGGCAGCATGAGTGCAAATTAGAAACATATCTGGAAATTTCATTACCCCAATTGTGGTGCTACTGGATTTATTTTTATCTTATTGTTTTGAGGGATGTTAATATTTAGCAAATAAAACATGCTTTTGAATGCTGCTTTTTGGATTGTAAAATATGCTGTAATACACAGGGAATAGCTCTGTTAGAATAGAGGGAAGGAAGTGCTTGCACAAGTGGTGTGATTTGTGGTGAGGAATGGGGAGGTTGTTAAGGTTAAAACTAGATTAAATAAATAAACCCTGTAGGTCTCAGAGCTCTTAGGTCTTCCTGAATTCGGTGTTATGTGGGAGTGTTACGGAAATACTAATTCAAAATAAGCAACCCTTATGTTTGTAAACCAGTAGCTTGTTATCTTGCTCTGGTAATGCTCCTTCTGTCATCATAGTACCTCTTATTTTGTGTATGTGTTATTACTTAGATAACCTTAAAGGAATGATTCTCATCTCCCCTGTATTTTTCCTTTGTTTCTATCTCAACCAGTACCACAAAGCCATCATCTAGGTCAGTGACTGCTTCAGCTGACTTCAGTTGTTTATTTATTCTGCTGTTTGACCCTATAATTCTCAGATAAATTTCTTGAGGAGAAATGTATGTTCCACTTCGAAAGGTAATTGCTGCTAACATATGTGACTGCATTGGGGGAGTGCTGTTCCTGCAGAAATCAAGTTCTGCAGGCACAAATGCAACTTGAGTGCAACAGCATAACAAGAAAGGGGCCAACTGCACTGTATAGCCTAAATGTTATGTAGAAAATAAGCTCTTGTACAGTTCAGCTTGTTCATTTGCTGAGAGTAAATTGCTATGCCTTGAAGAGGAAAAAAAAAGGGTTTTCATTACAGCCTTCATAATTGTCAAACATGTTTTTGTGCTATGGTTTATAAACTGTTATGAATCTGCTGCTACTTTAATTTGAAAAGCATTTCTAGTACCACATTGTACCTCTTTGAATGTGTGCTGTTGAACGCTTTGCAAGGCTTCTTGGAGAAAAGAGGTTTAAACCTATCTGAGTTATGTGATCTCAAAAAAGCCAACAAACCCAAACAAAACATTTCTGTGTATGTCATGGTTTAGGGTCAGGGTGGCCCCCTAAACCTATAACAGATGCTCTCTGTTAACCCCCCCTCCCACTGCAAAGGGGAAGAGAAAGGGAATAAGGGAGAGAGACTTGTTATTAGAAAAGGAAACTAGAACAGCCTAAATGAAAAAATGAAATAAATGTGAATGGAATATATACAAATATGTACAAAACCAGTACTGAGCCCAACCCCCCTGATGGCAATTACACTACCATCACCACTGATGCTGTGGAGCAGGCACTGGGGGAGTCCCAGACTGGGCCCCGCAGCAGATGGGAGCTGTGTTCAGGAGCTG
>JANHGN010018060.1:4887-30276 GCA_024605025.1 Megaceryle maxima
GGGGCGGGAAGAAAAGAAAGGTATCTAAATAAATAAATAAAAGTACATTGTGGCAAAACCCATCTGATGCACCATGCATTTTGCCAGAAACAGAGAAGCAGAAGAGTTGGAGCCCAAAGCCGGTTGCTCTCAATCAGCAAACGCCGCTCCAGCATCAAGCACCACGTCACGGCCCCTCTCCCTCCGCAAACATTTTGCGCTTTTACATTTCTAAAGCAGACGATTTTAAAACAGGAGATAAAAGATCACTGTTGACCTGCAGTGCTTGAGCAAGAGTATTCCCTAACTTATTTATATGCCAAATGTCACTTGTGTTTACTTAAGAATTTCTTCTCATATCTCGAAGTCACAGCACTCCCCAAAGATGCACTTGCCATAGGGTAAACAAGCAGGAAGGAGGGCAGCGTCCTTGGCTCCTGCCTCCCAAAACCAGAGGCTCCTTCACGTACGTCACCTTCCCAAGCACATGCTGACATTTCTATGTGTATCAAGCTGATGGATGCCCAGGATGAGGCGATGGGTGATGTAAACACCTCATGACACTGATGTACACCAATGCTTGTGAAACGGCTCCCCATGTGCTACATGGGTTGTATTTCCTGCCCAAAGTCCAACCCCTCTTCCCCAACATGGTTTGAAGTTGCAAGAAAGGGTAGCTTGAGGCTGGACAACTTTACCAGGCAAACTGATGGCTAGACACATGCCAGACCATGGGTAATGAAAGCAACTTTCCATTTGATACTGGTTTTCATTTGGTTTATCTGAAAATAAGGTCTCCCCTTCTCCCAGGAGAAGTTATTGCAGCCTTTCAGTACTTAAAGGGGCCTAGAAGAAAGATAAGAACAGACTTTTTAACAGAGCCTGTTGTGATAGGACAAGGGATGATGGTCTTAAACTAAAGAAGGGAGATTTAGACTGGAGAGAAGGAAGAAATGTTTTCCAGTGAGGGTGGCCCAAGCTGCCCCATCCCTGGCACCACTGCAGGTGAGGTTGGCCGGGGCTCTGAGCACCCTGCTCTGGTTGCAGATGTCCCTTCTCCTTGCAGGGGGGTTGGACTAGATAACCTTCAAAGGTCCATTCCCACGCAAATCATTCTATAACTTTATGGAAATAGTTACTCCATCAAATAAAGAACAAACCAACAAACAAAAGAAATAAGGTGGGTTTTTTGTTCTTCCATTACAAATCCATCCTTCAGGGCTGATCCTGCTTTTCAACATACTGACCACACAGGAAAGCCTTCGGACAAGTGAAAGCACTCATCCCATGACCAAAACCAGCCAAATGATGGGGTCGAATCACCCAGGTAAATACATTCCCCATTAATATAGTGCCACACCATTATCCCAAAGACCTGAGGCAGTCAAGGTGAGGGGCTGAGGGTGCAAGGGGTGCCCAGCTGGCAGGAGTGCCACACAGGATTGCAGGTGCATCACTACAGGACATTGATTTCTCCTGCTTTGGTAACTTCCAACGTCCTTTAAAAATGTGATCATGAAATGTCATTTCTTTTCTATTTATCTTGGCGGTACAAAAACTGCCTAACTATTGGCTATACGTGAGCTCTTTTATAATATTTTTCCAATCACAAACACCATTGCATTGTTCCCTGGGGATCCCGGTGATGGATCTATCTATCTATCTACTTACGCGTTCATGAATCAAATCATCGGAGTGGAGAAAGTTTGTATAATCTATAGCTTTCATAAGATTTCACCGAACTTATACTTCACGGGGGATTTCCAGGAGTGTGACGTTATCTGCACCCTTCTCAGGTTCACACCAAACACCTCCTCTTTTCCCATGCAATTTATGATGCTGTCAAAAATGCTCAGCTCACCCCAAAAACAATGCTTAAAATCCACGTCCAGCTCCCAGCCTTCAAAGTGAGTTTCCAGGAGCAAGGATGTTTTAATGGGCAGCTGAATCAGAAACTAATCATCCAAACTGCCCTCATGTAAACACGCACTGGAAATTTTATTACCGAGATATTTGGGGTTTTCCTGATAGAGAATAAAAGACAAATAATCGAACTTATTGGAAAATATTTACATAGGGCCACACAGTGCAAAGCTTAGGAAAGCTGAGCAGTATTTACTCAGAGGAATAGCCCTGGTGCAGGCAGAGGAGTGGATACTGCTCGGCTGTCCGGGGAATTGGAGGGAGTTTGTCTGAGTCAGACATGCAGGCAATGGCCCCACACTGGGGCATCATAATGCTTTAATTAATTAATGTCTGTAAACTGTTTGGCGATCTTGGGATGAAAGGAGTTCTGGAAATGCCAGGTATTATTGAAAATTAATTACTCCAGCCTTCCCCCCAAATCTTGCTAAACATATTTCATTTTTTAATCTATCCTGCTGCTTTAATAAAGCTTATTGCAGAATTATTTTCTGCTAAATATTGAAGGGAAAAAAAAAAATGAGGGAACGATTTAAACAGGAGATTGAGTCACAGCAGAAGAGACTGTAAAAAAGCCACATTGTAGGGGATGAAGGTCCCTGCATGTGGGGCAGATGTGCTGCTCAAGGGGCTCAGTCTGCATTTCCCCCCACGGCCAAGCCAAGATCATTCACATGGCGCTGGAGGACCACGTGGAGACAAACCCATGGGAGATATAAGGTAAGTTTGGGGGATCCAAGGACAATACGAACTGTTCCAGCTGCCACCACGTATGCACATCGTCAAATCAATCACTCTAAATGCTATTCATCATTCAAAGGGAGACAGAACGTGTATATTATTTATACAAGTCTGAAATAATTTTGCGTTACTTACTGAAGAGTCACCTTCTGCATCATTCATGAAGCAAAAGGGAGGTCCTGGAAGGGACTCCATCTACCAGTTCTACCACTCTGGGTAGGTCCAAATGTGTGGTCAAAACAATAAACTACAATAAATAAAATAGTACTTTTTTGAGGTTGCAGATTCATGCACATGCATTTTAATTTATGTAATGAACAAACAATTGATTGTGTTGTTGCTTATTTGTAAGAGCCAGCCCTGTGGTCTCTCTGGAGTCATGGTAGAGTTGGAAGATCTTTCAGCTCTCCTTGGGCCAAGTAAACCCTTCTGAGAGCAGCCAAAGACCAAGGCTAACATGTGTCTCTTAGGAGGTTCAGGGGAGAAATGTAATGAAAATGTCCCAATAAATTTTCATAACCCTAAAGTGACCCTATTCTGTATTATACAGAGTTGTAGCCATTGCAGTCACCTATCTTCTCTTGGACTATCCCACCCCATTTCTTCGCTTGCAGCCATTTGGGTTTGCTGAGATAAGGAAGCAGTGTTGTTAGTAGGTCCTCATGATCACTCCTGCAGAAGCACCCAGCAGCTCTGACATCTCTCCCTCCTTGTCCTCCTTCTCTTCCTCCCTTCTGCAGAAGTGAGCTGTCTCCCCAAATTACCTCCCCAGTCATGGCTGAATAGAGTTGGAATCTTGTGTTGCACTTTTGCAACTCCCTCCCCAAAATTCTGAAAGAGGTGAAGTTCTTGCTTACCATCCCGAGACAAAACCATAGTGGAGGTCTCATCTTTTGCCAATTTTCAACCAAAAAATGTGCGTTTCACCAAATCTTCCTCTGGATACTTCTGAAAGTGAACAGCAGATGGGGCTACAGAAATCATCACATTAAAAAAAAAAAAAAAAAAAAAAAAATATATATATATATGAAAAACAGCCTTTTACATTCTGAACAGCAATTTATTCTACACCATTTCAAAATATAAATAGGATTCTCCTTTTCTGTTTTAAGACATCAATGAATCTGTCACATAATGGGCTTTTGTAAACCGATTATCCTTGATAATCTCATTAGCTGAAATTATTTTACTTTTCTAACATGGTAGATTTTTAAATACCTTTTATTTCATATCCCTCTGGGCACGTTGCAGCGAAATTTACTATTAAGCAAAATAATTATCTATCTCAAACCTTAATGCTAAAAGGTAAAAAAAAAATAAAATAATTAGAATCTAAGGGCAGATATTTGAACAAAGAAAGTACAAGAAAGGCCACATCTGAAAAGAAAATAGGGAAATATCCACAAGCAGACAAATCTCTTCTCCCCATTGAAAAATAAATCATACTTGTTTTCCTAGGAATATTAGAAATAAATACCAGTTGATGCTCACTCTTGAGGTTGGGTTTGCCACCTCCCATGGTGGAGTGGAGCACTAGCAGCACGGTGGCTTCGTGCTTGGGAGGGATGATGCTCATTTAACTCCCACTGGCTGGGAGCTACATTGCCTGCTTCCAACACATACCTGAGCAATTAAGAAATGAGACTCGTTTCAAAACAAGCTTAAATCTGTTTTGTTTTTTGGTGGTTTTTTGGGTTGTTGGGTTTTTTTTGTGTGTGTGTAAGTTTGCAGCTGTAATGGGATTACGGTGTCGGCAGAGGGAGGGAAGTTTGCAGCTGTACTGGTTCAGGGGGTAGGAAGCAGCTGTTAAAATAGAGGACTAATGGTGATTAATTCTTATTATGTGTTTGAAGATCGCACAATGAGTTCAGGACCCAAACCCTCCCGCAGGGAATAAACTGAAGGAGGAGGATTTAAAAAAAGGGAAAATAGAAGGGGAATTTTAATGTACATTTGGCCTAAATGGCCTGGTCTTAAATCACTTTATTAATATTTAAGTATAATTTAAATCAATATTATTAAGACAAAAAACATGTAGCTCAAGAAATCTGTAATTCATGCATATTTATGCAGATTGGGAAATCACCTGTGCTCTCCTGAAAATACACACATCAGGACGAGGAAAGGAAACACCCCTTCAGCAGCAAGGGATGCTAGTCCTGCTTCTGCATCCACCACCATAGTGAGGGATGCTGGTCCTGCTTCTGCATCTGCCACCAAGATCATGCTGGTAATGGCAGTGACAAGGCGCAAGCAGCAGGAAGAGCCCAACCTGGGCTCAACTTGATTTGCAGCCTCCAGGGAACCTGCAGTGTTTCCCAGATTCAGGGCAATTCACATCAGACCCAGGTTATTTGCTGCAATATTGTGGCCAGGTCCTACAGCCAGGATAGGGATGTGTTGGGTGTTCTGGGGCTTCCCCAGAGCACAGCAGGTAGAAGATATGAGATTTCTATTTATATACTACAGCCTGGCCAGGAAAGTGACAATTTAACAGTAAAGTTAAGGTGAGAGAGAAGCAGCCTGGAAAAGCTGGTGGGGGCAGACAAGGTCCCCTGAGCCTCCAGGACATAGTGACCTCGCACACGTTGCAGAGGGGGCCCCAGGAGTACCCAGCCCCTCTACCCTGAGCAGCTTCCCTGAACTCATCCGTTTTGTGTCTTGACAACATGGCTTTCCTGACTCTCCTGCAGACAAAAAAAAAAAAAGAAAAAAAAAAAAAAAAAAAAAAAGAGAGAGAAGAAAGAAAAAATAAAGAGGGTGTGAATAACAGCAACAGGGCAAACTCCAAGATCTGGAGTTTGTTTTTCATCTGTGCCTTTAATGAGGATTAATCGAATACTGTACATGCAGAAAGATTTCACTGAATGATTAGAGGGGAGAAATGGGTGGGAAAATGAACAAAAAGCTAAACTGTTCAATGTGAACTTTTTGAGCTTAAACTTTGAATTCATAGAAATCTTTTAAAATCTTTTCAAAGAGATGACAAAAAGATTTATTTCAGGACCAAACAGAACTTCCTTTACCAAAATAACTCCACCTATGATTTTTCCTGTCTCCACATTTTTAAGATGTTTTGTTTTGCAAAGATGAAAGAATTTACAACAATAACTTATGACTGTGCACCAAGTGTACCAAGAAATCCTGTCTCTCGCATGGTTGTAGCTGATACCCATTCCCAACAGGGCTGGTTAGTAAATTAAAACATTCCTTCTAGCAGCAACTGATAACTTCGAGCTGATGTAGGTCAAAGACATCTGCAGTAAATTATACCCCCCCACCACAGGAGGAAGGGGCACACTTGGGACATGAAGATCGTGTGGATTCCATCCTGAAGACCAGAATACACATTTTAACTCGTAGCTGCTGCAAAACCAAATACCTCACTTTGGTTATTTTGCACCCAAGTATCAATGGGTCAGTGATAAAGGCTTGGGTGGATTTATCGACTGACAGCCACATGGAGGGGAGTGGGGTAGGACGTGTTTTAAGTGCTGGGTGCTCAACCACAGGGCCCTACGTGGAGCTCAGATGACCAGGAAAAAAAAAACGTGCTGGCCTGCAAATATCTGTGATTTGGTTTTCTGGCTTTGTGGGAGGCTTCAGTTTCAGCAGTGTGTCCATGTTATAATTAATAAGCAATTTCTGTTTGAATGGCGTGTTTTGTCTTCATTTGAGCACGTTCTCTGCAAAGACAAAGATCAAGACAAACCTACTCAGAACACAACGAAGATAAAAGGGAATCATAAAAAGAGACAGACAGAGGAAAAGAAAGAACAAGGAAAAAGAGAAGACAAAGAACAGGGAGACACCAAAGAGGACACAGAACAAAGATAGGCAAAATGAAAAGACAAAGAAAAGAAGAGACAAAGAACAGAGACGATAGAGCACCAGAAAATATGCAAGAGAGGCACAAAAGGAAAAAGGGGGGAAAACAGCAACTGAGAACAAAGGGCAGAGAACAGAGCAAGAGCAGAAACACACAGGAAGGGAGAGAAATGGGAGAGAATTCAGCCAAGGCGAGATGTGAAAAACAGCCCAAAATACAAGAGAAAATAAACACAATGAAGAGAGAAAACAGCTAATCATCTTCGTATTTGCATTAAAAAATAAGTCATGGGAACAGAGGCTCAGCAACAGAAATGTTGTCAAGTTGAATGTCAAGATTTCTGGTGTCCTCTAAATTCAGTTGACTGTCAGTACATCTGAAGCTTATGGGTTGGGTGATGCTGCTGTACTGCCTGTGGGAGCACAGGTGAGTTGAAGGATTAGTGCTGTCCTGGTGACAGAATGGCTTTAGAGGGAGGTGCTTGGAGGTAAGGGATGCTCAAAAAGCAGCAAAAATCCCTTCATAAAGGTAGGAGATCCATCTCCATGATGAACCAAGCTGGCCAAGGTACATCCTAACTCTTCCACAACTTCCCTGCAAGAAAAGCATGGCAGAAACCCTAATGCACAATGCACCTACAATTTCAAGATATTTCTGTAATATCTTCTGTCAAAAAAGTGACATTAAAAAAAACCCCAACACTACAGTCGCAGTTAACAGACACCCAGTTATGGTAGAAGCATCAAGAGTTGTAGGGTTTGAGCTCACCAAGACAGTCTGTGAGATTTAGGTGGAACACCTAGAGAAATCATACAAGATCCAGCAATAACTGAGCAGATAAATAATTCAGAGATGTTGACAATGGAAAAAAATAAAAATAAATAAATAATAATAATAAAAAAAAACCTCCTCATGTGTACAGAGTTTCATGAAGAAACTGAAGACTCAGTTTCATGCATATTGCAAAAGAGACATAAGCAGCTGCAGGATGCTGAGGTCTCCCTGTTGCCAGATACAGCAGGAGGACAGCAAAATGATGTAGCCAAGCCAGGGCAGGGAAATATTACAGTAAGAGGTTGGTTGTTTTCTCTTTGTTTCATGCTTAAAGTTTCTTACCACATTCCTTGTCTTGTCCTTCAGCTTTACAGCACTCCTTACCTCCTCAATGGCCCACCACATTTCAAGGCAGAGTTCATGGACTGAGGTGGAAGCTTCGTTTTCCAGATCTGAGACAAAGAACTCCTGTTTTGTAAAATAGCCTTTGAAGAACCTCAAAAGGTGCAAGGTCCACTTTATTCGCATAAGATTAGATCTCCTAAGTGATCCCTGGGTTTGGCTTTAGAGATGTTTTAAAGTGGTAGGCAAATTAATGTATCTGTAACAGCAAAATACTGTATCACTTTGAAGTTTCCTATAGACCAAGGAAAGTTCTGGCAATTGCAGAATCATGCCACAGAATCTTCTTGAGATACAACAGCTTTCCAAAACCTAACTTTTAAAGTATTTGTGTATTTTCTTATTGAAACACTACCCTTACTCCTTATACAGGATGATGAAGGACTCAACCAGCACAGATTTTATGCATTTGTACTTGGTGCACCATGTTTTCTTCTATTTTAATCCATTAACATTTGTATCTCATTTAATGTCACTAATACACAGAGCCATACCATTCTTCATTCGGCATTCTGTCGGCTGTCAGTACGGGACAACTGGTGTGCAGTGGGTTGAACATGCTTCCCATGCTGCTCGTTGGTTATATTTTATTTACCAGTATTTCTATAATGTGCATTTTTATTTTCTTTTCTCCTTTTGAGATTTCCTCATTTCTTTCAGAGCACTTTCACCTTATTTCCGGGCTGCTTCTCCCCAAGGGGCAAAGTGGAGGTTCAGAAACTTCATATGAACTTCCTGAAAAAGAAACAGATCACCTATTAAAAAAGCCAAGTGGAATGTGCTGTGAATATAGTTTAATATGTCCCAAAGAAAGAGCTGGCTCTAATCACAACATAAGATTTAAAATTCATTGTTGTGCTTGGTTTATTGATTTAATAATGTATTTATTATTTATGATTTCTATGGCAGATGGAATCCTATTTCCATTATTTGATCCAGGTTAATCAGAGGATAATGTGCTTCTTTTCTACTTGTGCCTAAAAACTCTTCTGGTGCTCGAGAAGCAGACAGTTCTCCAGAACCCCAAGTTGAATCTTTTTGTGTCATGCAGTTATGGCTATTTCCTTACACAATTGTAATCCATTTAAAATTTAAGGATAATATTTGAACTAAAATAATTGCACACATATTAATTAAATCTAAGGTAGCAAGAGGAGCTCTGACCTCTTGGATGGTGTCACTGCTTTTAAAATGCTTGTAACTGGCCTTTGGGATGTGCCACTGCTCCTTTCCCCCAGGTACCTCAACCTTCACTGGTAGCTCTGCTACAGCTCACCTGATGTGGTCCTACTGATTTTACAATCCCATCACTCAAGGCCAAGATTTGGGGAAGACCAAGCACCTGCCAAAAATGTTGTAGACAATATTTACAAAGTGTGTAGACACCCCTGCAGAAATGCACTTTCCCCCCATGTTCTGAGGAACATTTTGGTTTGTTTACCTTCAGAACATTTTCTTGACATGATTTAACTTACAGATCATGAACTTCACATATTTATTATTCCCGTATCCCAACATCAGACTTCTGCTGCTGAATCATTAGTTTCCTCGGAGAACAGCAAATACAGCCAGCAACAGGCTTTTCAAATCAAGTCAGAATACACAAGGCGAAGGAAAGAGAAATTAGACCAATGAGATTTTCATACCAACTGAATTAATCCTACCCTAGAATGATTTCCAATCTTGCTGGTATTTGATAGAGAACCTTGCAAGATCTGGTTTGAAGTTTATCTTTAAGCTTTTCTTTAAAAGGGCACTCTACCCTCTGAGCCCTCATTGCCAAAGTGCAAGCTTGGGGTGCCCGAAGGCACAGACGTACCCAAGCTCCCGAGTTCTCAGCCTGTAGCCCTCTGGAGACAGGCTGTTGGAAGTGCAAAGCTCTTCTCCTCACGTCCATGAGGAGGGCTGCACCTCTCTGCCTCCTAGCCCTTATTAAAACACCGAGTATAACAAAGCAGCTTTCACACCTTGTTCTGGTTAGAGGAGTTCTTAACTTGCTTGAACATCTATGAAAGTAAAAGAAAAAAAAAGATACACTTTCAGTTCAGTCTCCCAGATGCACTAGTGGTCCTATGAGTGAAGGTATAGCATGCACTGAACTGGTAGCATCTTTCTCATGACCATATTCTCATAGAATCACAGAATAGCAGGTTGGAAGAGACCTCAAGGATCATCTGGTTCAACCTTTCATGTCCAAGGAACAAGACAGCCCAGTACTGTGTCCGGCTGAATCTTAAAAGGGTCCAGTGTAGGGGAAAATTTCTCATGCAGCTCACCCCTAGAGCTTGCTGGTAGCGTGGCTGGCTGTGGGATGGGGAGATACACACATTCAAAGCTGGACTTTAGAAAAATAGGAAAAACACCAAAAAAAAACCAAACCCAAAACAAAACAAAACCCAACTAAAACAAAGCAAATAAATAAACCACCACAAAAACCAACAACAAAAAAACCCAACCCAAACAGTCTTGAATGCTGATAAAGAAGCTGGAGTAAATGAAATATATCCGCGTGCCACAGTCTGGGAATATTTCTACAGACAAGAACAGAGAAAGCTCTTGGACTTTCTAGGAAGACAGAGAAAGTAAATTGTCTCATCAGGATGTTTTAAGTCAAGTTTCACTCCCTGCTCTCTAGGATTTCCAAAGGTAGGACTGAGGATGCTCCTCCAAAACCTCTTTGGACCCTATTCCCTTTAAGGCACATGAGGACACCAGCTCTACCCTTGCCACAGTCCTGCAACCAAAACTTCTCCATCTCTTCTCAAGAAAGATGACACTGCTTCTACAACACTGCCTTTCTGCAGCAACATATAGCAGGCAATGAAACCATGGAAGAATCCCACACCACTGATATTCAAGGAAGAAAATTACCTAAATTAATAAAATTTGTGCTTTGTTTTGCTTTATTTTTCTGTGGGGAAAAAAACCAAACCAATCAAACAAAAACAATAAAAACAAAAACCAAACAAACAAAACCACACTAAACTAAACACACAAAACAAAACAAAACAAAAGTCAACAAGAACACCATGGGGAAATCTGCCCTTCTGCCTATGCAAAGTTAGGAAGAGCAAGGAGAATGGACTGAGAAGCAGAGGTGTAATTTAAATGCTATTACATCCAAGTTCAGTCCCCTCTCAAAAATTTGTCCCTCCGTGACATTGAGCTCAGGCATGGTCCCAAACCACAGCTGTAAAAGCATCACTCATTTTAAAGGTCCAGTTGTGCTGCGGGACAAAGATACATCCTTTACCAGCCCATCCTCTCTTTTCTGCTCTACACTATCTGAATTTTATAGTTTGAAAATGAGGGGCATCTTACCCAATTAGGTACTCCACAGCCTAATCAGCTTCTTTCTCTACCAGGAAAATATTATGTGTTTCGACCCAGCTGTTCCCTTGTGTTGCTGTGTTGTCAGTCATATTCTGCTAGAGAGGAAAGCAGTGGTGAGCTGAGGACATTCCTGCACATCTGTTAGCTGAAAGACACGAATAGTAAAAGATTTTAGAGCAATTTCCAGAAACAATAAGAATTAGCTGCTCGTCTGATACTAACAACGTGCACCTTTTCCTCTTCTTTAGCATATCTGTCAAATAATGTAATTATTAAGGACCAACAATGTGGGGTTTTATGTGAAACAGTGCTGACTACACTGGAGTATTGCATTTTTAATTATTATGATGTTAAATGGCTTTAATTGCTGACACTCTCCTGATTCACAGAGCATTTTTATAACATTTATTAAAAAAAGGCCAAAGTTTATTTTACAATCTGCAATAAAGCTGAACACAAAAACCAGCAATTGGCTCAATGATCCCAACACATTAGTTTTATACACAGACTGCATATTATTCTTGCTCTATAAGTGATGTGAAAAGCAAAATTGAAGTCCTGTACAAAATTTGATCATCTTACTTAATAACAACAGATGCTCAGAGTGGTGGCATTTTGAAAAGAGCTCTGTATGCTACTGGTTATTAAATGGCAGGACATTTGGCATCCTCTAGCATTATACCATTTGAAAACCATAGAGTCACATAAATAGCCGATGAGAGCTAGGGAAAAAAAAAAAAATCTTAGCTCCTGTCTGCATAACAAAACTCACTTCATTTAAAATATTTAAAATGGCTAGGCTGCCTTTCAAAAGAAAAGTCAGGAAAACTTATTGAAAGGGGAGCTTCCCTTTCATCTGGAAAACACAGGAAAGCAAATATGTTTGGGGGAAGAAAGAGAAGCAATGGCTCAACAGCATGACTGATCAGCCTTAACCGAGAATGCTAATGGCTTCTGCTGCTTTGTGTCAAAAGCTCAGCGCAGTTTGGAAGAGGCTCTGGCGCAAAATTTCCTCCTTGATTTTAAAATGAAAATATTGGCAATATGTAGCCAAATTAACATGAATGCAGGACGCACCAACAACACATGGGGATCAATTTAATGGTGTAATTCCTATTCAATAAAGAGGAATCAATACAGACAGTGACTTACTTTCCTCCCAGTATAAATTATACTCAGAGAAAATCTACTGCCTTCGTGGTTATACCATTGCTATTTGGCTAGATTCATATATACTATATAAAGTTCTAATCAAGTTGATGGGCACTTCCAATGTAGCTTTCTTAGTTTTATTTGAGCTTAACAGCCACTATGTTGTACATTTATCAAGGTGGAAACGACCAGGATCTATTTGCCCAACGTGTTTTACCTAGAACAACTCGTTCTACACACCGTTCCAAGGAAGACCAGCAGAGCTGCAAGTAAATACCTCCATCAGGCATTAATACCTTTAAAAAAAAACCCCAAAATAATTAAAAATTAAATAACTTAAAAAAAAAAATAAAACAAAACCCAAACAACTACACAATGATTTTGCCTGAGAACTGAAGAAAGGATTCATTGCACTATAAGAGAAGTGGATGTGCACATGCCTTTTATGTCTACTTAATAAAATCTTGAAGATTGGGTTATAATGGAGGTGCTTATACATCCTTAACTATGGCGTGGCAAATGGTGCTGCTATCATTACGAGTGCATTGTTGTTTGTTTTATGCTAATCTTCCTTCAGCGTGACAGACTGTCACCTGCATGGGGGGTAACTTTCAGCACTATATTAGCCCATATGGCACAAGCTAAATTGTATCTAAGCTATGGGCTAATTACGGATGAGTTAATAAAACCAAGCAATGTCAGTCTGGCCACTTCTTCTGGTCCTCTGCCGACCCCCCCAAGTGAGTTATTGCCTGCACTGTTCTCTTAAACTATTTTCATTTTTGTTCTCAACAATTGCTGCCAAGCTTTAGGTTTAAGACACTTTAATCGTTTCCCTTTCTCAGTCCTGTGCAAGATCAGATCAAAACCATCTCGCTCCACTTTTTCCGTGTGATAACTTTCCCTTGTTAATTAAGTGGTGGTGCAACATACCGAATACTAAATGCACCGTGTTAAGTTTCCTGGAAACCTGTTTGCACAGCTGTGAAATAACAAATAGATTTTCATATTCCAGTGAATAAAAAGTATGGATCATCTTCCTTAAGTACAGGATCAAAAAGATGAACATTTATTCTATTAAATGCACATCCAGGTAACAGAAAACCATAGGAAAGATAGTAAAGAGTCTTTACAAATGTTTTAAGGTCAAGCATATTCTTAAGTGCTTTTTTGGATCAAGGCCCAGCTTCTTTCCCTTCTTCAGAAAGAAGGGAGGGAGGGATGGAGGGAGGGATGGAGGGAGAGGGAGAAGGTACCTCACAAGTGTTAATGTTCCCACATCACTCCTCCTTCTCGGCTTTGTCCCCACTTGTGCCTCTCAGTTGTCAGCCTGGCAGCTGTGAGTGTGCTCATTCCTCAGTGCACTTTGCTTTTCCGAATGCACAATGCAGTGCAGGGATCACCAGTAAAGCACAATGCCACAGTGAGGGGGGTTAAACTTTGGATTGACTAGAAATAGTTAGAAACTGTAGGAAAATCTTGTCAGTGATCGAGAAAGGAAAACAAAAAGGTTTATCAAAAGCGAACAGGGCTTCGGTGATAGGAAGAGAACAAGAGAGAAAAATGTAAGAGGAAATGCCCATCACAACTTTGCCTCCACTTGTGTAGTGATCCTTCCCTGATCTACAGCCCAAAAGAGCATCTCAGGAACAAGAAGATACCAAGCCCACTTGTGAAAGGCAGAATTACTCAAAGACTACTCAAGTTTTAATTAAACAAAACTCCAATAAGTAATTTCAACCAAAACATGATGGTAGGGGATATATTCCTTAAACCTGGCAATAAAGTGCTTCCCCACATGTAGCAACATACAGAGACCCAGCAGCAGCAGTCACAACTCAGGATATGAGACATCTCTAGGTACCTGTCAGCTCATTGCTTTGGCCACCTTCAACCCAAGAGTCCACTGCTTAGTACTGGCTCAACGTGTCTGTTTGCTCAGCCAATTCCAAGGCAGCCTCCTCTAGTCTACAGGTCTTTCTGGATTTTGTATTCTGCATTCAGTCCATCTGAGATAGCAATGGAGTATGACAATGAAAAGGATCAAGCATAAAACTTCTGAAGGCCAGAAACTGAGAAGTGTGAATTCAGAGGTGGTAGCAGATATTCAGCACTTCCAGGTTTTGCCCCAAGCTCTCTCCAGAGGGATCTTAATATCTCCCTATAAGCAAAGGTCTGAGTTATGTCAGTATGCCACAGATATTTAATAAAAACTTGCATTAAAAAAATAAAAAAAAAAGAAAAGTCTCGACTTCTGGGAGTCAGCAACATCCTTCCAGTCCAAGCATTCTCATTGCTAGATAATGCTGTGCAGCTCTAAAAGGAAATACCATAAAGTTGCTGTGCGTCGGAGCTATTACTTCCACATTACAACTTCATACCACTTTCAATACAAGTATGCAAGAAATAAGTAGATTTCTTGTTCTTTATTTCCTGTAAGGAACAATGCCATGTTTCACACAATGTCTTGCTAAATAAAAAGTCACTGGGCAAACTGCTTTTAAACCCATCATATGTAATGAAATGTTTTCTCTGGAACTGGAATTGTTTTTCCAGTTCCAAGTTTCACTCCTTCCTTGGTTTTTTTTCTTCTTTCCCTTCTTATTTTCTTCCCTCAGTTTACAGACAGTCTGCTAATCTACTCAGACCCACAGTACTGAAAACTCTCTTCTCACTCAGTGAGTCACCCCTGGAAATGTATTATTGCCTTAAAAGTCAAGTTCAGACCTAATCACCACTTTGATAGTACAAGGAGACAAAGGCAATATCATTGTTATTCAAGTTACTTAGTCCTTTACTCAAGAAAAATTCTTCCCCAGACTATTCCCTCACATGAGTGAACCCATTGGTTTGAAACTGAGATTAAGTTTTCCCCCTTAAAGACTAACTTAATTAAATTAAATTCTATTTCAATTCAAAGAAATTCAACAATTCTGGGAAATCTTATGGTCCACATTACACAGATCACCTTAAATGATTACAACAGCCCTTTCTGCCCTGATGGATCTTGATGAGTCTATGATTCTGTGAAATTACTTAATAGATTAATTAAGTCAGAATGGTAAAGCCTAATACAACCTTCAAAACGGAAGCGGTGTCTCTTACCTTGTTTTCTCTATACACCAAGGAATTTTATTTCTTTGTACTACTGCAAAAAGACTGATGCAGGAGTTACTGGACTGTGCTTCTCTTTCAAATACTGGGACCTCTAAAGAGATTCTAGAGAAGGTTGTTCAGGTCTTTAAGATTGTAACATGCATTCTGTCTCTTCTTGGGTGATCGAGGTCACTTGTTAGCAGAAAATCTCCCAAGTAGCTCTTTTCAGCAGTTCAGGGACTTCTAGGAAAGGCAAACAGGAGCACCTTCAGTAACTGGAAACCTTGCTTTCTGGTATGCAAAACAAAACTTTACTCTGAAGGAGGATGCACACAAGCAAGTATTCTACAGAAGACGTTAGTGTCTTTGTGGCTGACTCAATTTTGTTCCTACATAAGGTTTTATTGTAGGAAACTCTTTGAGAATGACTACCCAGGCTCTGTGACCTATCAGGTTTTGCAGTGCAAAAAATAATGTAGTACAACTTCCCTTACATTCTTTGTTCTTATGAATTACACCTCAGGTTGCTTTCTCCTTGGTAGTCATTCCTCTTCTGTATCACCTTATGTTTGAAGAGATCTAAAGATTAGACCACTTAATGGCACACTGTGTTCACTATACAAATTATTGATCGCCTGGTTTTAGACCATTTCCTCTCACAGTCTCCTGTAGTGAATTGAGAACGGAATGCAGCTGATAATATGTGCCCTTTCCTCAAGTTCAACCACCGAAACACTTGGGTTACAATCTCACAGGATGTTTCTATCATTATCTCACTCCCCCTAACCAGTAAAGCTTGGGTTTTAAGAGGCAGAACAGCACTTGCTGACAGCCTGAGACACTAATTATATATTTTTTTTTCTATTATAGCTGCATATATGAATACTAGAGTAGAACCTGGATTATACATTTTCTATATTTGTTTCCATATTTCTTTTATCAGAAAATGAAGTCTGAGCCTAGCTGCAAAGTTAGAATGTGTCCATGAACCTTCCAAACCTTGCTATTGTTCAGACTTCTATTTCCAGAAGACTCATCGATACACTAAAATTAAGCTTACACAGCTAAATTCTTCTTTTTCAGGTGTCTTGTAAGAAGAGAGGAAAAAGCCTAATAAGCTGTGGTCTGAGAAAATGAAGGTTTGATTCGTATTTGCACAAAGGTTGTCTCATACAGCCCTTGGAGTACAAAAGCCGAGAGAGTGGAAGCAAACCCTGACTGGGAAGAACCTGCATTATGCTACAAACAAGCCTAACGAGGTTAGTTTTGAAAGGGAAAAGGCAGAAACTTTCTGGCATGTGACCACAGGACTCCAGGGACCCCAGGCAACCAGCAGTTCTCTCCCATGCTTTTCCTCACTCTCCAGCAGTCCCATGGGACTCTGTGCATCTGCCCAGCCTTCCCCTTCATCCTCTTTGGGGCTGGTTAGACTTACGGAGCTGATTTTAACAACAGCACAACACTCGGCGCAGTGCAGCATCTCATACAAAGGCAAGAAACCTCCTTGTGAACAGCCCATATGCATCACCTTCTTTCATACCTCCTCTTTCGTCCTAAGAGCTTTCTCTGAAGCAGGTCAGATCTGATATCTCATCAAGACAAAGTTTTTGTTATTAGCCCCACAGCCACAGGGAAGGGGGAGGCAGTAAATTTGCATTTGAAGGACTTTACCAACTGCACTGATGAGTTTAGCTCACCATGGGTGCCTCTTTGGTCACTGGGTCATAGGACTGCCCACCCCATCTTCTCATAGCTGCTCCTCACTACCGGTGCTTGCTGGAAAATGCCAGTAGAATATTTGATTTCTTGGACCCATCTTTCTCTATTCAGGGCTGGTAGCACTGAGCGAAAAGACCCTTTCATCCACCGTTTTGCCTGTATCTCCCACAAACTCAATCAAAACAGATACTCGCCAAAGATCATTGTCCTATCTGAAATGTGTTACCATTATGTATTTAAAACACCTAACATAAAATGATCTCAAGGCTTTTTCTTCAGGAAGGTACAGTACCCTCCCTGATAGGGGCTGGAAGGAAGACTCTGTCCCACCAGATAGGAACCATGGGCAGGAGCAGCAGGGAAGAGAGGCTGTGTTGTACCTGTGGCCTGTTGCATACCTATGTAGGTTTGGAGCTGAATGAAAGCACTGACTGGCTCTGTGGCCATGGGATACAGGTGCCACAGCTCCCAGTCCTATGGAGTGCAAAAGAGCAAGTTGATGCTGCTTTACATTGTCTCAAATTATCACCTGGGCAGGGGGGAGAGTGGAGCAGCAGGTGCTACACCTGCCAGCTCTCCCTTCACTGATATAAAGATGCCTTTGGTAAGGAAAGTGATTCAGAGAGCACGCTAGAATCATAGAATCATTTTAGTTGGAAGAGACTTTCAAGTCCAACCCAGTACTGCCAGGTCACCATTAAACCATGTCCCTCAACGACACATCTACATGGCTTTTAAATCACTCCAGGGATGGGGACTCCACCACTGCCCGGGGCAGCCTGTTCCAGGACTTGATAAACCTTTTTGGGAATAAATTATTCCTAATATCCAATCTAAACCTGTCCTGCTGCAATGTGAGGCCATTTTCTCTTGTCCTATTGCTTGTTCCTTGGGAGAAGAGGTTGACCCACACCTTACTATAACCTCCTTTCAGGGAACTGTGGGGAGTGATAACAACAGGTAAAGAGGAATCAGAGAGGAAATAGCATAATCTTAAGATGGATTGCGCACAACATACAGTTTCCCAGCAGTATGAAGGATCTCTATATTTACATGAGAGAAAGGTTCTCTTTTACAGTGCAAAATTCAATCATTTGATATTCGGCAGCTGGATACTGTAGAAATCATTCTTCATGTATCTCATATTAACTCCTGGTAAGATGATACACCTGAGCTTTTTACAACACTCAGAGTTGAGTATATATAGATTGCTCAGCTCGGAAAGGTCACTTGTGCTGTACACAGGAACCTGACCACAGTAATCTGTAAAGAGCAGATATTGTTCTCCTTGTTTGTAAAGACTTTAGGAATGTAAACAGCAGCACTCGGGCTCTTTCTTTGGGATGTATCGAGTTCACGGGCGTTGCGTGGGAAGTTTACAAATGTTAGGATTTCGCAGTTGCTTTTGGCAAGTCTAGTCACAATCTTCAGCAAAATCAAAACACAGCAAAGATCACACTCCACATTTCTAAGACCTGATTTCATTAAAAGCTTTCATTGGGAAGGGAGAGTTTCAAGTTCTTCCCCCCGTCTCCCTTTGCATACAGACATAAACATTTGCCAGAACCAACCTCAGCATTGATTTTCCTTTAGCCCCTGCACTAGTCTGAAGTCCCAAGGGATGAACAGATGAGGTTAAGGTTAAGAAAGTTATGCACAACAGCTCTTAACCTGATGGCTAGGAAGATAAACAACGTGCTAGTATCACTTAGGTGAACTCGTCTATCAAATTACCTCTCCCTGTCGGCTTTGGTATGGTGTGTTCCCACTTTTAAGTGAATACTTCACTAGTGTATCTTCAAAAGGTTTCTTTGTGAGATTTAAGTCCAACATCCATCATGGAATAAGTACAGTTACTTGAAATTTTGGCCACCTGTTTGGATTAGGTCTCCTGGCATGAGTTATTGTTTGGTTAGATACAGCTGAGACACAGTTGGAAGGGCATCTAAACCATGGTTAGAGACAGAACAAAACAAAAGCACTAAAAAATGTGCCTGATGCTGCATTACATCTTCTCCATACTCCTTCCAATGTAAAAATTCAGATGCCAACACTGACTGTCTCTTCTACAAGCTCACTGAAGTCAAAGGCTTAGCAGAGAGTTTTCCCATAGGTCAGATCTTCACCTGGTAGGAATTGTCTCAGCATCAGGGACACCAGTGAAACTTCAGCAATTTACTTTCTGGGGAAATAATGTAGTTGGTTGGTCTCACGACAATCACTGACAAGTTCCTGTAGTAGATGGCTGTTCCCAGCACAGGTCTGGACAAACCCCAGTCTAATGGAGGCTTTTTGGCAACATTCAAAATTAAACAAATGTGTCTTGCAAGGACAACTCCTGGAAGTCAGTGCAGGATTTATTGTAGCTCTGTACTATGAATTGTGCCGATTTCAGTGGCATTATTTCCATCCTGAAACCACCTATGATGGAAAGATAGCAAATATAGCTATATTTTTTCAATGTAAAACTAAGAAGTATTTGAATATAAAATACTAAGCAAGCTTAGTCTCATTCTCAGACATTTGTTTTCCATTTATATTTAAAAAAAAAAAAAGTAATGCTTTGCTTAGTAATTTCTCTATTTTGCTTAATTATTTGCACCAAATCCAGATCACTTCCTCCCTTAGGTAAAGATTTTTATTTATTAAAGACAAAAGTGCACAAAGAACTCTATTTTCCATTCAGCAATTTGGTCCAATTTTCCTAAGCTGAGAGCACTCACTCAAAGGTTTTACTTGTGTAAAACCAAATTAAAGGATAAATTCAGTATGCATTCCATGAAACCACTTTGCTGCATGGAAGACTCTGGAAAGCTGTGGAAGCCAAAGGTAGCTTTTACTGATTTTGTCCTTGGGAAATAAGTATTCTGAGAAAAAACAAAAACAAAACCAAAGAAACCAAACCCAAAAAAACACTGAAGGGGGATAAATTTCATAACATTAATGTTGTGAGGGTGTTAGTCATCTTGCAAGGGCTTTATGTCTTTTTTTTCCCCCCTCTTCCAGTCTGAGTTGTTTTTTTTTTTTTTTTTTTAATTTTTCTCTGTGGATATTTCCCTGGCCAGAAAACTAGTTGTTAATAAAAATGAACTTCAGATACTGAATTTCAGCCTCATCAGAAGTTAATAGAGAAACTATTTGCCACTTCAGCCCTACTTTGCTCTCCAAAGCATATCAAGATTAAATATTGGCAACACAAAGTGGATGGAGGCATCAGAGTGCATTTAACTACTGTGCTGGAGGAGACAAATTCTACTCTTTGAGACACAAGATGAGTTTTTCCTTTTTTTCCCCCATAGCTCCATCCTGCCCATTGCATACAGCCACCACTTCCAGAAGCAGGTGCTAGACTTCTTGTTCTGCTACTGGAAAAATATCCTTTATTGGATGAATCAGCTAGCCAGATTTCTCTCCAAGCTCTAATTCCTGAAGCAAGGAATTTGGGGTAGCAGTCCATCAAGGACTGGGTATTTCCTGATGAGCACTATCAACAGTCAAGGAGCATCAGCATTGCATTGACTCAGCTACATAAACATATTTCTATGTCAATGAAGGTAATAGCTCATTTATCTAATTTTATCTTCAAGCAATAAATTAAAGAATAGTTACTTTAGACTGTTCTGCTTATCACAGATTTATAGATGTGGCAGCTGAACCTCAAAATTAACAGAGGAAATTTTATTTTCTCAGTCACTGCATGTAGAACTCTTAACTCAATTAGTATCATAGTTAGTAGAGGGGGATTAGAGAAAATAAAGTTTGTCAATAGAAGAGGAAAATATTTAGAGTGAAAGTCTGATAATCAGAGACAGAAATATTCTGCAGGCTGATAATTAGGAGTTTACAACAAGGCTTTGTTAGGAAAAGCACTGGATATGGAAGTCATGTAAACACTTAAACATCCTGGACAATGATAATTGGATGATTTATCCATCTGATTTATCCCAGGTAAGGAGAAAATGTGTTTCTCGGTCATTTGCAAGGCCCAGCCATGTACACTTTCCTCATCTTTATCCCAGCGCCTCAAATAGGTGGTGGCTGCAGGGAGCACAGGGACAGAGCTGGAAACACAGACCTCTTGTCCTGCCTTCCACAGTGTCAAAGTAAAGCCATAAAACTTTTGCTTTAGTTATGGCACTCATACTGGGGTGTAAAACTACTGTTAGTGAAGTGTGTCCAGTTCTAGAGTCTTCTTTTAATATTTCTAGTGCCATGGGAACTATCAGCATCCAGCCACTCCTCCTATCATCACTGACCTCCTCCTACCATCACTGACACCACTCCCATTCTCCAACCTGAGCCAAAAGCAGAGTCAAGTCCCCATCTCCTGCACAATAAATGCACACACTGCTGCTATTGTGACACAAAAAGAAACTCCAATGGGGGAGAGAAGGTTTGAGAAAAGTCTAGTTAGGGGGAAAGAAACTCATCCAAGCTCTCCTTGCTTTCTCCAGCCAGTAGCAAGCACGTGGTTAGAACAAAATGACAACAAAAGAAATAATGTCATGCAACAAAACCACATCTTTAACCTGGCCCAGCTCCTGTGAGAAGCTCTTTTAAAAAGTTCCTAGTAATTCCTGATATTTTCATTTACAAATGTGGCCACAGTGCAGAGACTGAAGGAGAAAGAATAATTAAGTTATGCCTGTAAAGCACCCAGCACATAAAGCCATATTCAAAGCAAACAATAGCAATAACTCACAATAAACCTGTAGAAACATCACTTGATAAATTATAGCCAATACCGATTCATACTATGGAAAAACTTCTCTTGGAGCCTGAGAAATAAAATAAAGAATACTCTGCACCAC
Organism: Megaceryle maxima; assembly: GCA_024605025.1. Taxonomy (NCBI): domain Eukaryota; kingdom Metazoa; phylum Chordata; class Aves; order Coraciiformes; family Cerylidae; genus Megaceryle; species Megaceryle maxima. The sequence goes on from JANHGN010018060.1 coordinate 26,647, forward strand.
ATAGTTCTAGACAAAATGTCCCCACAGCTGCCAGCACAGCCTCTGGCAGAGCAAACACCAGGTTAAAGGGTTATTTAGGAGGTGCAGAGCCCACACATCACCTCTGGCACCTCAAGGTGAGCAGGTAGTGTGGAGTGGGGACCTTTGTGGTTCAAGGAGGCTCAGTTAGAGAAATGCAAGATGAAAATGAGAGACTTTCCCTTACAACGAGGATCTGCTGAAGACTGAGGTAGCCTGAGATGAGGATGGGATATGCAAAAAGCAGTTTTGACCCAGGCTTTCTCTTTCTCCAGATGTCTACCACATCAGTTTTAAATTAATAAGGGCTGTAGGACTTGGCCCTCCACAAATTAAATGATTAGATGATAGAGTCATTGTTGCCCAGGCACATTTGTGAGAAATAATAATTGCTCTTGAAGAATCATTAAACAGAAGGGCATCAAAATTAGTTACAGAAACAACTGTATTTGGCTTGATCTTTGGCTGTTGTAAATCAGCATAATCTGAATGACGACAAAGAAAATTATGCCAGTTCGCAGTACCGAGAATCTGTTCTGTCGCCCTCAAACTCTGCCCAACATCTTGACGTACCGTGGTAGTTTAGTGTTTATTCTCTTGCATTGAAAAGACTAAAACACACACCTTTCATCTGCTCTCAGCAAATTGCATGTGATTTCTCGTTGGCTAGAGCTATCAGCTGTGGCCGGCCACAGAGAGGTTGTCCAGCTGCTTAGGAGCCCATTTAAATATGAATTGAAACAAGAGCGTTTCATGGAAATTTGGCTGCTCCTAGCTCTCACTGGCTTTGTCCGCCTGTAGATTGTTTGTCCCTCCTTTCAGTTCAATAGCTTCTTTCAAATTATAACAAACAAGTATGCTGGGGAATACCACAAAACAGCTCCAAAGATGTAGTGCTCTTTTATATTCCTGGGCACGTCACTTGCTAACAGCCCCAACGCCTGCTCCTTCAAACTGGAACAAGGGTGAGAACTGACAAAAATTCCCCGCTCCTGAGGAAACAAGTGAACAAACCAACCCACCCCCCCGAAACAAAGAACAAAAAAATATTTCCTCAATTAGGCAGCTGAAAAAAATGTCCAGAACCTGGCAACCAATTCATGTGTGGGCCTTGCTTTTCTCACTACTCTGGCTCATTTCAAATTATTTCTGTCAAGAATAATGGACAAGAATTGGTTCTTGATCTTCCATGAAAAAATAAGGTACAAAGCAAATGAGATAAACTGTGCTGTAGGAGTATAAATTAGTGATGATTTCATAGCAGACCTCCTCGCCTTGCATAAGATTAATAATCACATTAGAATAAAGGTCTAAATTGGGCACTAGGACTTCTTTTAAAGCTTGGATTTTCATGGAGACATCTATGTCTTATAAATTTTACTAACAGAAGATTCAAATCTAAACTCAGATGCATTAATTATTGTCAGGTTTGATCAGATTCCGCTCTCTGGAAATCAGTAGCACTGCATTGGAATTATTATTATTACTAGTACTACTATTAGCATTATTATTTTTCTCTCTCTCCACTATGACCCTCTTTGATTTATGGGGGGGTAAATAAAACTGAAGACACAACATTCACTTTCACATGTTTTAAAAACTTAGCTCATATCATAACAGAGCAAATTTTCATACTTTTTTTTTACCTGAAATTTCTCTGTTTACTGCTACAGTTTATCCCAGACACAGACCTGACCTTTGTGAGCCAGAATTTCTCCCTTTCCTAATATACCTCCCCAGAAAACGGATTTCTCTAATGAAATCAGAAAATGGCAATGACAATTACTGCATTTTCAGAGCATGTTTTGAGCCTTTTTCCTTTCCCTGATGGTCACAGACTCTCAGTATGGGGAAGCTTATTTCTTAAATGTCATCGCTTTTGTCACTTTAAGTTCTATTAAGATTGGTTATTGACTTTATGTATAATTAATGGCTTCAAAAGTCCTACATTTTTACACGTAATAAATCTTGCTGCTGAGAAACCAACAAATTTCTGTTGTTTATTGCTGTTCCCTCTTCCCCACCCAGGAGTAGCAGAAGTCACTTGAACTAAAGCCCTACGGCTTCTTCCATAAACGTGTCTGGATGTTTCTCACTTAGGTTGACGTGACAATTATTGGAGCTGGCACATATAAACACAAAAAGCAAGAGGCATTAACAGGTCTATTCACTAAGGGTTCTACACCCTTTCCACTAAAAAAACCTTAAATAAAAGTAACATGCCTAAATTGTGTAAATGTCAAGGTTTTCTCATTCATTAATTCCCCTCTCTTTGATGTGCAATGCTCCCAACTCTGTCTCTGCTCAACGGAGGAGTGCTGGACTGAGAAAAAGCGAGTCATCCTGGCACACTCACCGGCTCACAAAGGATGCAGTCTTGGACTATGATCCAAAAATGCACTTATGTGCATTGCACCTAGGAAGAAGCATTTGTCCGGAGCTCATTTCCCTCCACCCCCATGGGGGTTCACAGCCACAATGTTCACCATGAAGGCTTGGGAACAGCTCCACAATGTCCTCCTGGTGTCACACAGCCATGACCCACTGTATTGGAATGAAAGACATAGAAAAGAGTGGGAAAGAAAAGCTAATTTTTTCCTGTCTTTGGACTGTGCTAGTGAGCTTCTTCCCCTGAGAAAGAGGGTCAACTTGGGGCACAGCGTGTAGCCACAGACGGGACCAAAGACTCCATGGTGTCTTCTCACCATCAGTAAGCTCTACTCTTACAGAAGGTACATTCTTCTTACAGAAGAGGTGACTATGGGCCTATCATGTAATGCACCTCTAAGTGCAGACATCATCCTCTGCAACCACTTTGGGCCATGGCAAAGCCAGGTGGCAATGAAAAGCTCCAGTGACTCCAGCTTGAACCAGAAAACCCTGTCATTGGCTTTGAACTGGCAGAGTGGCAGCTTCCAGTGGTCAGTGGAGATGTAGGAGTCCTCTTTTTTTTATACAGGATTGATGAGCTCTCTATTCCATGCAATGCAAAGGAATATTCTATTTGTGAATTATTTTCTTCTTTGGTGAAATACAGTTTCTATAGAAAAATAATCATAGAATGGTTTGGAAGGGACCTTGTAAGGTCATCTGGTCCAACCCCTCTGCACTGAGTGGGGTCATCTGCAACTAGAGCAGGTTGCTCAGAGCCCCGGCCAATCTCCCCTGCAATGGTGGCAGGGATGGGGCAGCCACCACCTCTGTGGGCAGCCTGGCACAGGCTCTCACCACCCTCAGTGTCCAAATTTATTCCTCCTCTCCAGTCTAAATCTCCCTCTTTTAGTTTAAAACTATCACCTCTTGTCCTGTCACAACAGGCCCTCTTTATCTCTATATATTGGAAAAATACACAGAGATGCTGTGAATACCCCAAACAATTCCATATAGGCTTGATAGGTTTATTTCTTCCTGTGTGTCCTATGTTTTAAATCACCCAGAATGTGATGAAAATTCTGCAATGAAAGAACTGCAATGAAAACATAAGGCTTGTGTGACCAGCAACTACTTCAGAAAGGAAAAGGAAAAAGGAAGGAAAAAGAAGGAAAAAGGAAAAAGGAAAAAGGAAAAAGGAAAAAGGAAAAAGGAAAAAGGAAAAAGGAAAAAGGAAAAAGG